>LGRX02000810.1:0-76424 GCA_001247695.2 Cymbomonas tetramitiformis
GGGCGTTACGGCCAGAGGCACGCATGTGTCATGGCTCGGGCGTTACAGCCAGCAGCACCCATGTGTCATGGGTTGGGCGTTACGGCCAGGATCACCCATGTGTATATGGTTGGGCGTTACGGCCAGCAGCACCCATGTGTCATGGGTTTGGGCGTTACTGTGTGAGGCTGTGTCATGGGTTGGGCGTGGCCAGCAGCATATGTGTCATGGGTTGGGCGTTACGGCCAGCAGCACTTATGTATGGTTGGGCGTGCGGCGAGGAGCACCCTGTCATAGGTTGGCGTTACGGCCAGGAGCACCTCTTAATGTCATGGGTTGGGCGTTGCAGCCAGCAGCACCCTGTGTATATGGTTGCGGCGTTACGGCGAGGAGCACCCATATTGTCATGGGTTGGGCGTTACAGCCAGGAGCACCCATGTGTCATGCTTTCGAGACATCCACGGCCAGGAGCACCCATGTATATGGTTGGGCGTGCGGCCAGGAGCACCCATGTCATAAGCTCGGGCCGTTACAGCCAACAGCACCCTCAGTCATAGCTCGGGCGTTACGGCCAGGAGCACCCATGGGTCGCCGAAACAAAGCCGTTACATCAGCAGCACCCATCGTCATAAGCTCAGCGTTACAGCCAGCCTTTCAAGTAATATAGCTCGACGTTACGGCCAGGAGCACCCATGTCTCGCTTGGCGTACAGCCGGGAGCACCCATGTCCATGATGGCTGAGCGTGCAGCAAGGCACCCATCGTCTCAAGCTCAGGCGTGTACGGCCGGTACCATAATGTCATGGATTGGGCGTTACGGCCAGGAGCACCCACGTGTCATGGCTCGGGCGTTACGGCCAGGAGCACCAAGTTGCGTTAAGGCCATGAGGGCCTGCATATTTGACAGGCTCTCGTCGATTGCTTTTTCATATGCGTCTCTAAAGAGTTTTCGTGAGGCTTGGTATCTCTTCACAACAAAGTCTCGGAGTCTGCCATCTTCGCCGACAAAACCTAACCCGTAAACCCTACACCCCATGTCTCGGAGGTGGTGCCAGAAAAGATTTCGACGTACAAAACCTAACCACTTAGTCTTAATGCCGATACAGTCCCGGAGCTAGAGCCGGAAAAAGGCATTCACCTTATACTGCGCCACCACCACCAACACCTCCCTCCGCGGGTCTGACAGCTGCCGAAAAATACGCCCCCGCAAACTCCCTCGGCATCCCCGAGGAGTGTGCGCACAATCAACTGGCACACTACCGGTCACGTGTGTTCGTCCAGAACGTGCTTCAATGATAAAAGCCGGAGGCATATGCACCCTCCACAACTCTGAGCTCAGTTCACGGCGGTGAGGGCAGTGCCTGCAAATTGCGAGTGCGCAGTCGAATGGTCGAGCCAAGAAGGTCAGCGCTGACCCGTCTGAGGGCAAGCCACGCTTCCTCTGACAGAGCGCGCATCACAGATGGAGACATCAAAACAGAAACAAACCATCACATAGGCGTCATCATGTTGCCATCAAAGCGTCATCATGTTGCCAGCTCGATAAGTGGGAATATGCGCTATTGGGGCAGCTGTCGCAACGTCCGGCCAAGAATCTTTCCTCACCTCGAGAATAACATGCGAGTCGATGATGTGCTCGGGTGCCGTTTCTGTTCCTGCACATACCCCTTACGGTGGTATCGATACCAGGCCTCGACGCTGGAGACTCCGGACTGAGCGTGAAGATACGGTGGTAGTTATTATCGTACACACATGTGTCAGCACAGCGTCCCTCGTGGCATGTGCACCCGCTTAGCGCAGAATGGAGAGAGCACCCTAACAAGGCAAAGTGAAAGAGAGGGTGAGCGATCACAACGGTGTGATATCGCGTGAGATATGGGAGCAAGACTATGCTCGATGCAGGCAGCTCAAGAAAGGGGCCCATAGCCATATACTGTGAGTTTGCCAGAACCCTGAACTCTGTGCTTGCCAACATATTGACAAAGCGGTACCACGGGCACGTGGTGAATGACATGCCTGTATTTTCTTTCACTCGGAGTTGAGTGGGTTCGTCGAGAGGGCGTTGACCGATTTCGGTCGCTGAAGCCTCGCCGCAGTGATCTAGGGCACCGGCTTGGTAACCCTGCAACAACATGACTCACGCAGACTGACAGAGCGGCTGCGACGAACCATGTGCGGTGACTGGAGCACCCTAACGTAAACTGCCGCTTGATAATGTTATGCTAGACAGGGGTTTCAGACGCTTAGCGGTGGACGAGTCAGCATTCTATATCTCGCACGATACCAAGAGTACATTTTCGGCTTAAAGTCGAGAGCTTACACGAAGATACCCAAAGTGCGTGCCGAATTCGAAAAGAACGTGGCCGAAGAGCAGCAGCAACACAGATTTCCACGCCCCCCGAAAGAAAAAGGCCCTTGTCAGGGGCGACCAGCACGTGTTTGTCATAACCTTTTCACCCTGAAATCTAATATGCGCAAACTGGCTGTATACTTATCATATCTAGACATCCAATCAGATCTGGCGCTTCAACATTAATATAATATCATCACATCTAGCCCTGGAAACGACCGAGAAAGCGCGGGGGCACTATGCGCGGTCCGTGTTCAGTTCACAGCTATCAGCCGTGAGATATATCAGGGTCGAAGATAGTGATCTAAAGCAAGGCAATCGTCACCCTTATGCAGCCGTAAGAAAACTCGAATTCATTGAACTGTTCTGAGCAAACACATATGTGCCGACGTCACCGAATTTGCGGGGGATTGCATCACTTTCCAGTTTTCCCCACGCCAGCAATCAAACGAACACGACGGTCCCTTTAGTTTCAAGTTTGGCACATCACATGTTTACGTTACAGTAAGGTTTACACATGCATTATCCTTACGCATGCATGCGCTCCCAGCCGACGCACCGAAGGTGTAAACACATTATGATAACAGCGAAGCCCACTCGCACTCGTCGCTCCCGCGTCGCGTCGCGGGGGCTCCGCCCCCGCTCCGCTCGCGCTCGCTTTACCATTCGATTGCGATGTGGGTATCTCGATCTGAGGTCTGTCTCGTGTCTGGGCTGCGACGACGGGAGCGCGATCAGTGCTGTAGAAATCCGACGTGGCACCGGTAGCTACCGGTAGCGATACCCCTTAGCTACCGGCAGCCATTGGATCAAATGCAATACCTAAGAAGCATATATCGGTTAAATGCCCCCTTACCCACTGGCAGCCGTCGAAATCAGATTCACCCATCAGATTCCAGCAACACTGAGCGCGATGTCTACAGCGACTAAAAGTTTGAGGGAAGGATGACGTGGTGGCATTCCAGTATAAATATCCGTTGCATAAAAACTGTTCGATCGAAAAATGCAGTAATATGATAGAATCGGTTTGATCGGACGACGTGCTTGAAAACATTATATATTAAATATGGAACTACATATAATGTGTTGTATGATTTGTAGGATGTGGAAATTAGTGTTTTTTTCTTTTCTTTTCTCCATTTTCGGACGAGAGAAATAGATGCACCTTCGGTGCGACTATTGATAAATTGTAGTATCGTATGAAGGGGGACTCCCCTTGATAGTGACGTAGTGGCATGGCACGTGGCATGCGATGGCTCGACGTGATACCTTACGTGAGAGACTCAGAGACCGACCGAGACATGCTGGCACGTCAGCGTCATTATGATTATCCTACTTAAACTTGCTTGCGTTGGAGCTTGTTGCAATTGAACATTCATTGCGAATCCTTCGTTCGATCATTTCAAGTGTACAGTAGAGTGTTCCTGTTCGGCGATTTCAAAGTTTTGCTAAACGATCGTCCTGAGACTGGAAGAGCAAGACGGAAGGTCTGCGGATGCCCTTGCCCATGCCTGGATATGGAAAGTTGAGGTTTATAATACTTTAGGTCGTCAAGGAGACTTCAGGCGATGGAAGCTCGCACGGCTGCAGCTGCGCGGGTCGCAACCACCGCCGCCCTCGTAGAGAGAGATGTGAAGCTGACAGTTAAGAGGGAGCACATTGGCACATGCGGCTCCATGAAGGCTGTCGAACGCACAACGGTAACCTCTCCCGCAGATTCGGCAGGGTTCCTTAGCCGGCTGTCCTACGACTATGTGCGGCCGCTTCTGGCTAAAGGAATCAAGGAGCCTCTTCAGATATCGCATTTGCCTAAAGTTCCCAGTCGAGATGAGGCATCCAAACGGGTTCGAGTTCTGGAAAACGCATGGACCCGCGAATGCGCCCTCGCAGCAGACTCCGGAAAGCTTCCAAGGCTGTGGCGTGCAGTAATGCGCGCGTACGCGTACGATTTCCTCGAACATACGATGTGGGCAATATTGGAGGGCCTCAGCATTATTGGACAGCCGTTATTGCTGCAAAGACTGGTAAACTGGGTCCAGGAGCAGCGATCGTACAGTGAAGGAGCCACTTTAGCGGGAGGGCTTACTGTGCTTGCTCTTGCCCAGGCGGTAATTCACCACAAAAACTTTTATGTAGGAATGCGTACCGGGTGGAATCTACGCATAGGCGTGATCGGAATGTTGCACGGGAAGCTTCTGCGCCTCACGAGCGCCTCGCTCAGGCGAGCGGGTGGTAGTGCCGTGTACAATCTAGTAGCCAGCGACGTACTTCGCTTCGATCAACTGGCACCCTTCACCGCTCCAGGAGTGTGCTCTTTCATGGAGCTCGCCCTCACCTTCCTGATAATCATGAGCATGGTCGGAACATACGCTGCTCTTGCGGGTGTCTCCACCGCCCTCTTATCCATAGCTCTGCAATCCCGTTTAGGTAAATACTTCGGGCGTCTACGAGCACGCACTGCGAAACACACCGACGATCGCCTGAAGCAAACCTCCGAGCTTCTTTCTGGAATTCTGAGTGTGAAAATCTACGGTTGGGAATCGGCTTTGGCCGAGAAGATCGGACGCCTGCGTCTTGCAGAGCACACATCAATTCTCCGGAGCCAGTTTTTGAAGGCGCTCACCGTCGGCTTAAGTTTCGCCACGCCTCCGCTGTCGTCGTTAGTTCTCTTCACAGTGGTGTATTTGAGAGACCAGGATTTGGACGTGGACAAAGCCTACGCAGTCTTGGGCCTCCTTGCCGCTCTTCGGATCTCAGTCGGGAAGAATTTCTCCAAGCTCATGGAGGCTGGCCCGGAGTGCTTCGTTGCTTTGGCGCGCATGACTGCTTTCATGCAGCTCGACGAATCAGTCGGTTCCGACGTTCCGGTGTCAAGAATGGACAATTCCCCCGTGCTCACCCTACAGAACGCCTCTTTTGGCTGGCCGAGCGACGCATGCGCAACGCCTGACGCATCAACCCACCAGACGGCTGGCGAAAAGCCGGCGCTGAAGGGGCTCAATCTGCAGCTTCACAAAGGCGAGGTCCTGCTGGTGATGGGCACGATCGGTTGTGGCAAGTCAGCCCTGCTTCAGGCAGTGCTGGGTGAGCTTACGACGTTGGAAGGAAGCTACTTCACAACGGGAAAGGTGGGGTACGCCCCTCAGGAGAGCTGGATCATGGCTGGGACCTTGCAAAGTAACGTCACCCTAGGAGCCAGCGGCCAGCTGCATGCTGCCAGGTCGGAACAGCATCCCACACGACCTTCCGCCCCAAATCCTCGCGTGATCCCCGCGCAGTAGATTCTCGCTGCACCCTGCTTGGAAACAACTGAGGACAAAAAAAATGAAATGAAGGTTGACATTGACAGAGCCCCAGACTTGAGACATTGCACATCCGAGACATCACCCGCCACTGCGCGGAACCTTGCACACAGTCCGAACCCCGAGCAGACGCGGCGCGTTCATCTGCTACAGAAGCACCGCGTCACACAAAGCACCGAGGAAGCCTGCGCCCTTTGGGATCCACACTGCCTCTTCACCTAGGGCTGGTGCAGGGACGAAGCGCATCCTGCAGCCTGAACGAACGAGCCATTTCAGCACTACAGAACTTACGCACCTATTTATCACATGCACCGTCCGGGGGCACGTATGCCAGACGCTGACCCCTTGTCGGGGTGCAGGCGCTAACCCCTCGTCGGGGTGCGGGCGCTAACCCATCGTTGGGGTGCAGGCGCTGACCCCTTGTCGGTATGCAGGCGCTGACCCCTTGTCGGGGTGCAGGCGCTAACCCCTTGTCGAGGTGCAGACGCTGAGCCCTTGTCGGTATGCGGGCGCTGACCCCTTGTCGGGGTGCGGGCGCTGACCCCTTGTCGGGGTGAGGGCGCTGACCCCTTGTCGAGGTGCAGACACTGACCCCTTGTCGGTATGCGGGCGCTAACCCCTTGACGGGGTGCGGGCGCTGACCCCTTGTCGGGGTGCAGGCGCTGATCCCTCGTCGGTATGCGGGCGCTGACCCCTCGTCGAGGTGGGGGCGCTAACCCCTCGTCGGGGTGGGGGCGCTAACCCATCGTTGGGGTGCAGGCGCTGACCCCTTGTCGGTATGCAGGCGCTGACCCCTTGTCGGGGTGCAGGCGCTAACCCCTTGTCGAGGTGCAGACGCTGAGCCCTTGTCGGTATGCGGGCGCTGACCCCTTGTCGGGGTGGCGCTGGTCGGGGTGAGTGGCGCTGACCCTTGTCGAGGTGCAGACATGACCCCTTGTCGGTATGGTGGCGCTAACCCCTCGTCGGGGTGCAGGCGCTGAACCCTTGTCGGGGTGCAGACGCTGACCGATTGTCGGGGTGCGGGCGCTGACCCCTTGTCGAGGTGCAGACGCTGACCCCTTGTCTGGGTGCAGGCGCTGACCCCTTGAGGGTATGCGGGCGCTGACACCTTGTCCGGGTGCGGGTGCTGACCCCTTGTCGGGGTGCAGGTGCTAACCCCTTGTCGAGGTGCAGACGCTGACCCCTTGTCGGGGTGCGGGCGCTGACCCCTTGTCCGGGTGTGACGCTGACCCCTTGTCGGGGTGCAGGTGCTAACCCTTGTCGAGGTGCAGACGCTGACCCTTGTCGGGGTGCGGGCGCTGACCCCTTGTCGGTGTAGACGCTGACCCCTTGTCGGGTGGCTGAGGTGAGGGCGCTGACCCCTTGTCGGGGTGAGGGCGCTGACCCCTTGTCGGGGTGCGGGCGCTGACCCCTTGTCGGGGTGCGGGCGCTGACCCCTTGTCGGGGTTTGAACGCTGACCCCTTGTCGGGGTGCGGGCGCTGACCCCTTGTCGGGGTGCGGGCACTGACCCCTTGTCGGGTTGCAGGTGCTAACCCCTTGTCGAGGTGCAGACGCTGACCCCTTGTCGGTATGCGGGCGCTGACCCCTTGACGGGGTGCGGGCGCTGACCCCTCGTCGGGGTGCAGGCGCTGAACCCTCGTCGGGGTGCAGGCGCTGATCCCTTGTCGGGGTGCGGGCGCTGACCCCTTGTCGGGGTGCGGGCGCTGACCCCTTGTCGGGGTGCGGGCGCTGACCCCTTGTCGGGGTGCGGGCGCTGTTCCCTTGTCGGGGTGCGGGCGCTGACCCCTTGTCGGGGTGCGGACGCTAACCCCTTTCATTTTCGCGGCTTCGAGCTTGCAGCATCTCCGCTATGCCGATAGGAGATCTGTGTGGCTGGCCGATTGCAGGGACCTGACCTGGTTTGATCCCTGGAGCCACAAGGCGTATCCAAAAGTGCAGGCGTTGCAGCTGGCAGCAGGCCAACCAAGTTGCTGAATGTGTGCGAAGCTGTGCTATTCAAATTGGGAGTCGTGTGAAAACCCGTGCCAGGTACCGAGCTGTGCTGGAGGCGTGCGAGCTGGTGGACGACATCCGGCAGCTGGCGCACGGCGATGAGACCGAGATTGGCGAGAAAGGCGTGAACCTCAGTGGGGGGCAGAAGGCTCGGGTGACTCTCGCTCGGGTGCTGTACGCACAGCCCGCTCTCGCGCTATTGGACGACCCTCTCGCGGCCGTGGACCCTTCCGTCGCCAATCACCTGTTCCACACTGCAATCCGCCAGGGCCTCTCGGTAAGGCTCACAGCGGCCTCCCAGCTTTTTATTAACGGATGGGAACATGCGGCCACTTTCATTTCACGGAGACGGACGATCTCATCTAAGTCCACCCATGCTTTGCTTAGGATCGTTTCTGCATCGAGATCCTACGGTCTGAGTCACTGCACTGCCATCTCACATTGTGAGTTCTTCCACTTCCTTCTAGGCCCTGCTTTCCTCGGAGGGTCCCACCCATGCATGCACGACCTCATATCAGAGAGGCCTCGCACTCGCCTCTATCGAATTCACTCCGAAGATTACGGCACTCACTCACATTGCACCGCCGCAATCTTCAGAGCAGAGCACATGCATGGACTCTACCTTACGGGTGGGACTTGGGGGCTCATGATGGGTGGGCAGCGCACGGCGGTGGTTCTCGTCACTCACCAGCAGCAGTTTGCGCGGCACGCCGACCGCCTCTTGATGCTGAACGCCGACGGGACCGTTCAGGGATACGGGACTCCGAGAGAGCTGGAGTCTCTCGGCCTCATTGCGCTCGAGGACTCACTTCCATTCGAAGCGCCGCATCTCGATCCTGTAGAGGGAGCCTTTCCCGCGGAGCTCCCACGCATGGTGCGGCATGCTACGAGCACGGCGTCACACAATGCAAAGCGAGCGAACAACTGATCTTCGCGACACTCGTTTACACTAGATGCATCGATCGTCTCTGTCCGTGTGCAGCCCGGAGGCTCAAACCTGGGCGGCATGGGCGGTCCTCACAGGTCATCATTCAAGATCGGTGGAGATCGGTCAAGTCCGGTCCATTTTGTGGGCAGATGTGAATGTCTTGCAAGCATGCCTGCAGCCGCAAGCACATGAAGAAGAGTCTGCCCATCGGATTTCACCCCCTTTAACCGGATGGATCCATGTCTTCGAATCCTTCTGATCCAGCCACCGAGTCAAATCGTGCTTGTGCGGAATCAGGAACGCGCAACACGCACCGCGATACGGCGTTTCGCAATGTCTTCTATGCCAAACGAAGACCAAGCGTTGCTACAGATGTTTTTCACGGCCTTAGGCTAGGCAAGGCCACCTCAGACTTGTGCCCTGCTGTGCGGAAGCCTGGAGAGGCATTCCCCTCGCGTGAGGCCATGGTGGCGGGGCGCGCAGGCCGCCGATGAGAAGACCTCGGCGGGCCCAGCAGCAAATAGGGGGCCGCAGTTCCAGGGCAGCGCGAGTAGCACGAGCAGAGCGGAGGAGAAGGCAGGCGCGGAACGCGGCCGTAACCCGCAGGAGGAGAGTAAGCTGGTGTTGAAGGAGGACCGGGATGTGGGACGCGTTAGCTTGGACACATGGGTCAACTACGTGCGCGCCGCGGGATGGCATCGCGCAGCGCTTGTGCTCCTCTTCTTCATGAGTGCTCAGGTGCGATGCAATGCGATTCAAGCCACAGCCAAGAGGAGGCCTGCTTTGCGACCTCGAGGCGCTCCGATGCCTCAGGATGCCTCCCGCGCACGTCTCTAGGGGACCTGCCTGTTGCCTCCTCGGCATGGATCGGGAATACTATTTTCTTCCAACGTGGCGAAATGAGGCCCTGTGCTGTTTCCCTCGTTTTTGGAGCTTCCAGCCTCCCCCGGCGCCCCCTCGCTTCATGGCTTGAGACCTTGCCGAGTAAATGCGCCCCAGCTGTGATGCTGACTGTGCGGCTCAATCGGCCCCAGCTGGCCGTTCTGACGCTAGCTGCATGTTTGAACCAGATGGAGCTGGCCTGCGTTGTTGCTGACTCAGCGTTTCGACCGACCACAGCCAGATCGCTGTGAAGCTGATTGTGCCACTGAACCTGCTGCAGACGGCCCGCTGTGGCGCTAACTGTGCAGTTTAGTCTGACGTAGACGGCCTGCTCTGATGCTGACTGTACGGATCGACCAACCGCAGCCAGCCTGCTCTGCTGCTGTCTGGGCAGTTTAACTGGCTGCAGCCGGCCCGCTGGGATGCTGATTGGACTATTCAGCCACAGCTGCGTCAATTTGTTGTAGGATGGCGTGTTTGGTTTATGAGCATTTATTCGCCAGCGTGGAGCGCCCCCAACGCTGCCACCAAGCACGTTGCCCGCGCAGCACAAAGCGAATGAAGCATAGACTCGGCACGGACCACATGAGAATGTGATGTCTGTTCCTCTCCCTTCACATGGGGGTGCGTGCCTTTGATCTCCGCAGGCGCTGCTGATGCTCTCGGACTACTGGCTGAAGGTGTGGATTGAGGACGACCTCTCCGCTGGCAGCTACGCCGGATTCGCCGGGTTGTGCGGTTCGACGTGTCTTGCTGCCTGGACCGCTGCCGGCCTCTTCTTTGCCTCCACCATGCAAGCCTCCTCCTCCATGCATCGCTGGAGCCTCGCCTCCCTGCTCCGCGCTCCCATGTGGTTCTTCGCCGCAAACCCATTGGGCCGTATCCTCAACCGCTTCTCCAGCGACCTCGCACAAGTGGACGAGCTGCTGCCCCCTGCGCTATTCGACGCAGTGCAAGTGAGTGACTCAGCACCAGCATCCTGCACGAGGGTGCAATCTATTGGCACCATTTTAGCACAATGCGGAAAGATGTTGTGTCACTTCAGGAAGTATATGGCTGCGCTGTGCACAAAGCTGCACGCTGCAGCTGCATCCCCTCGATACCGCCCTAACTCGTGAAGCCCCTCACATCTCGGACATGCTCTGGTCCCTCAGGCAAATCAGCTGGTGGCAGCTTTTCTGGAGAGAAACAATTCACGCAACGGCAGCTTTAGAAACAGCGCTCTCAAATTAGTAATAACGTTTTTTCATCTCTAGGATGCCAGGATGCGCGGTCAGGCTGCACGGCCAGGATGCACCAGAAATCGGCGCAGAGGATGTGCGCAGATGGTACAGCCGTGCACATGCAAGAGCGGTAGAATATTGCAGTTTCAATTGAGCTCGAGGTCACTGCGGGCTGATTGGTCCTAATGTGCATGTTCCGCTCGCCCAGATGATCCTCATGGTCTCGGGCGCCATCGTTCTGGTCTGCGCCGTCATCCCATACCTCATCATTTTGGTTCCCTTCCTGCTCCTGGCCATGACCCGGCTGCGCAACTACGTCACTGCCTCCATGAACGAGCTCAAGCGCCTGGACAATCTCACCAGGTGCTCCCAGTTCACTCATGCATTCTGCCCACTGATAGGGTATGATTCAGCAAGATGAGGTGATTCAGGACTGTTGCACCTCCCTTCTGCCTTATGGTTGGATAAATTCGAGGACGACGATCATACCATATGAGAGAGCTCGTGGTGGATAAGCATCGCATGGTAAGTAGACCGAGATCTTCGGTTAAGCGTCAGTTTGGAGAAGCCGGCGAGAGCTAAACCAAACACCTGGGGCCTCACCAATGACTGCTCAGATCACAAGGATCCATCTTCCACCGCCAGGGAGGGAGGCTCCTGGGGCCGCGCTAGCACTCCTTTGTTTACGCCTTTTAGCGCGAGTTTCTTTGGCGTATGCAAGTATGCCTCTCACAGCCCCGGCACCTTCTCTGCTTGTTCGTCTGAGCTTATTCTTGCGATTCCAAGACAGCACTCTCAGACGGAGCGCTGCCGTCTCCTGCGATTCCAAGACGGCACTCTCAGGCGGAGCGCTGCCGTCTCCTGCGATTCCAAGACGGCACTCTCAGGCGGAGCGCTGCCGTCTCATGCGCAGGTCGCCGGTGTTCAACTCATTCAACGCCACGTTGCACGGCTTAGTGGTAATGCGCGCGTTTCAGCTGGAACGTCACATGCACGCGCGTTTCCTGGAGCTCCTGGAGTCCAACGCGCAGGCGTGGTTCTGGTGGTTCATCTGCAATCGCTGGCTGGGCTTCTGGCTGGACATGCTCTGCTTCGTGATCGTGGCATCTGTCAGCTTTGCCGCCGTAGTGCTGCGCGACACCATCGACCCTGGCCTGATTGGGTTCGCGCTGGTCTATGCCATGTCCCTCTCAGGGCTCATGCAGGTGCGAGCACCCTGAGAAGAACCTGCATGTCGCCAAGGAAGGGAGCTTACCTGACCATGATTGGTCAGCCTGGGGCCGGCCCGAAAGGGTCCAGGCCCATGGCGGGCCCAGGTTCTGCAACCCACTTGCTTTGGCATTGGTGGAATAGTGCACATACTTAAAAGCATAGTGTTTCTGGCATTTCTGGCGGAACAGTGTTTTGGCATATTCCCGTGGTGCAACTGCGTGCGTTTCCTTGTCCACGGACGGTACGTCTGAAGACATGCGGGGGCGCTGCGCAGTACTGCTTCCGGCAGCAAGCTATGGCGGAGACACTGATGACATCCTCTGAGCGGCTTCTGCACTACGCCTTCAAGCTGCCTTCCGAGATCAATGAACAATCATCGGATGCCGAAGTGCGTGGATACTCGTTGGAGGATGTGTGGCCAGAGCACGGCCACGTCAGCTTTGAGAAGATCAGTGTGCGGTACCGGTCCGACCTACCACTGATCCTCAACGACGTGACTGCCGAAATCGCTCCGGGCCAAAAGCTTGGGGTTGTGGGGAGGACGGGCGCGGGCAAGAGCTCCCTGCTGTTGGCACTCGCTCGGCTCAACGAGACCTGCGGAGGACGGGTGCTGATCGACGGCGTGGATCTCGCGCACCTGTCCGTGCAGCAGGTGTGTAAGTGGCGTCCCTTGCAGACTTCTCTGAAGGCCTCGCGATTCACAGGAAGGCCATGAGTGACGCAGCCTCCAATGAATCGGAGCATCGAATCATAGAATTAATCGGATGACATTTACTCAACCCCTGGCCACCACACAAATTTCATGTGGCCACATTCAGACGAAATCACAAACAGGCTGATCTCGTCATGCTTAGGCCATCATGAGGATTTCTTCTCGTCACAATCGGACATGATCGCATCATGCTGACCTGGCACATCTTTGACATGATGGCACTTTTTGAGAACCTAACTAGACTGCCATAAACCGGGTCATACAGAGCACGGTATTTTTTGGATCACAAAATTCCGCAACGACCTAAGCAAAATGCCATAAATCACTTCACGCTGACCTG
The DNA here is from genome assembly GCA_001247695.2 of Cymbomonas tetramitiformis. NCBI lineage: Eukaryota > Viridiplantae > Chlorophyta > Pyramimonadophyceae > Pyramimonadales > Pyramimonadaceae > Cymbomonas > Cymbomonas tetramitiformis. The sequence goes on from LGRX02000810.1 coordinate 12,921, forward strand.
GCACATCTTTCACGTCACACCATTTCGTAATTACCTAAGCGAAATGCCATAGATCGCTTAATGGTGACCAGCAACACTTTTTGTATGTTGTTAATTTTGGATCACTTAACAATTCCATCACGCGTTGCTGAAATGCTGAAGCACAATCGCTTCTGTGCATGGAATAATAAGTGCATACCCTTCTTCTTCGCAGGTGCGCTCTGCAATGGCCGTGATACCTCAGCAGCCGCACCTCTTTTCTGGAACCCTACGATTCAATCTCGACCCTTTTGATCAGTACTCAAACGAAGCTCTGTGGGTTGCACTGAAGGCCGTCCAGCTGCACCATCTGCTGCAAGCAGATCAAGACTTGGACGGCTCGGAAGCGTCCGGTGAACGCTTAGAGCCTCAAGTTGACGACTCTGGATTGGAGAAGATATTGTCAATGAAGGTGGAGGAGGGTGGATCTAACTTGTCGGTTGGGCAGCGGCAATTGTTGTCAATGGCCCGAGCGATGCTTTATGGCCGGAAGATCATTCTCATCGACGAGGCCACCGCAAACGTGGATTTTGAGACGGACTCGATCATCCAGCGCACACTGCGTGATACAGAGCCATTCCGCAGCTGTACACTGATCATTATCGCACACCGTATACAGACGATTATTGACTCAGACAAAATTTTGGTGTTGGCTGGCGGTCGTGTGGCCCAGTTCGGGTCACCAGACGAGCTACTTGAGGATCAATGTGGAATATTTAAAAACATGGCATCCGGCACTGCGTTGTTGCATGATGCTTTAGACTGATGTATGACATATTTTATTTAGATGATTTGTGATGATTTTTTTAATTTAGACGATTTGCGACAATTTTTTTCTTTTCAATTTGCATCCTTTCTTACCTTACAACAATAAAGCAAAATAAGCAAAGCAGTCATAAGGTGATATCGAACCTGTTTCAATACAAAGGTGGATTATATAAAGGTGGATTTTGATGCAATAGACACAATAGAATCCATGCGCTTGTAGATTCTGTGTCACGTTTTACAGTAGACGGGATCGTCGATGAGGTTAACAACGATGGTTTTTGCACAAGTACTGGCGAACGTGCTGCTGGGTCAAATTCAGCGACTACAGCACCACAGATAACCGCAAGCACACAAATCGGGTAACAACGCTAAGGTGAAATGCATCGAGAGCCCTTCTTGAGCTTGAGCAACGCACATCAGCAGCGTAACGTGTGGGTGGGTTCGGCTCAGCCTGCAAAATCTACCGTGTCGTCAGGCAGCATAATCATCTGTCCGGTGATTACGTGCTCTCGTTCAATTCTGCCCTCTCAGAAATTTAGAGTGTCTGTATGTGAGATTTCAAGGGGACATCAGAACAGCAACGAGCCATGTCTTTGGAAGAATCCGACTGAAACTTAACATTTCCAGAATGTTGTCGAAGCAGAGTGATCTTTTGAAAGCCCTGCTAGTACATGATGTGATCATGATGGCGGTGTTTGGTCCATCGTCTGTGAGATATTATCCTCGAGTCGAAGAGGCATTGAAAGCAGGGCTCGTTATGCATCTGTAGGTCGATGATAGGGTAGTATGTCTGATAACTGGCAGTGGTTTTTTATGGAGGTTGCTGATTGAATCGTAGGGCCTGTTCTCAGTGAAGGGTTCTGAATGATTGCATGACAGGGGGTTGATCTGGCATGGAGGATCCAGTGATCATATAACCTCTTCCAGCCAAATTTCCTCAGTATGATGCTCAATCCGGTCCAACCTTCTTTATATATATGAAATTTTTACCGACCTTTCACCATCAACTACATGGTAGTTTACAATATTGTCAAGATAAAAGGCATCGTATGGATGAAAGAGGACCAGATGCAAGTACTTACACTAAGAGACCTGTACTAACGCGTATGCAGTGAGGCTAGGGAAGCTCTCGAGTGACGATCAAGCAAACCGATTTTCGACAGCAGAGAAGACCGACACCACGCGGCTTCAACTGCCTATGCTGTTAGGGCTTGTCCAGCATACCCGGCGATTTGATCAGCTCCAACCTGGTGCTGACTGGCTGCGATCCAGGGAATATAGTACATCAGGTCTCAACGGCCTGTTGGCATCTCTTTATCATATCCAGCACCACCACCACACTATTGCCGTTTATAGGCCCTTAAGGTCGCGCCATCTTCACCTGTCGTGGTAATCAGTCTCGCTATTTCTGGCCTACGCTGTGCACAGATATATCTTTGTATGCACTTCTGCCAAAGCTCCTTTCGCCCCTGTCCAAGCAAATTCGGCTCGATCGCAAAAAAACGTCTTGTGTTCATAACTGCAAGCCTTAAGGTTCCCGCCCTGTCAACCACCATTGGTGATAATCCGGCAGGTACTATGCAACGCCATATTTCTGCAAGCTGCCTACAGTCTGTTGCCGATCGCATTTGTCACTGTTATTTCACTGCTGGTCTTGTAGGTCCGAAGTACACCTTTATTTTCCGGTGTGAAAGGAGAGGGCGCCGAGCTCCCATGGGAAGCAGATCCGCTGAAAAGGACTCGGACACTGAGAAGGACTCGGTCACCGTGAATCACCGTTGCGAGGTAGGCCTCCGCATTTTGTTGGGCTCGAGTCAACAAGGCAGGAAGAGTACAGACAGTTACACAACATGATTCACGCAAGGCCCTGAATGTGGGAAAATGCTACAAGCAATCAGTCGAAGTTCCCAGCCCTACACCGCGAGGTCACGCGCTTCAATGGGGCGAGGGCCAAAGCTCCAGGCAAGCGGAGGTCGACTGAAACGGAATCTGGTTTTCCAAGAAACATGATCGTGCTATCAGATCGTTTTGCTTCCTTTACAAGCCTTATTGCAGCTCTTAATAACATTTACATATTGCTTACGTTTGATTTACGGGCACCGATGCCACTGTGCCACGGTCCTATGACGGCTCTTTCACTTCTGCGACCTCGCAACAACAGTATTGCCAAGGAGCAAGGAACCCAGAATATGCTCAGGTGTGTCTCTCGTTGCGATCGTGTCCCAGCACAGTGTCACCTGAAGCTCCAAATGCTGGTTCAAATTCTACAAGGTTCTTGAAAACTATCAGTTTGATGGGACTCCGTTTGCAACCCATGTCCAGAGCCGGTTAGCAGGCACTGTAGCAGCTGGCACCGCCTGGCTAGCAAAAAGCGAGGGGCTAGATCCGCTTTCATCTGGGACATATAGGGGGGGACGATTCTTGGTGTCTCCTGGGATGAATATTCTGGCTTTCTTGAGAACCTCCGCGACAGTCCAAGCTTTATTCTTGCTCAGTGGCCTGCAGGAGTGAATCTCCACCTCATCTCCGATCCTACATACATCTTCCTGGTCGTGTGCCTGCCATATCCCAGCAAAGTTTCTGCGAAATATGAGCGATTTGCCTCGCGAGTAAACGATTCCAAGGGTCTCCTCGGTGCGTGAAATGCAAGGACTGTCTTTCAAAGTGCAGAGACGCATAACTGTGCTTGCGCAAAATTACTTGTGTGAAGACGATTTCGTCTCAGGACTCTATGAGGAGATAGATAAGATTACGAAGTGCTGAACAAGATGCCAAACGAATATTCGTGTTTCTTCGGGCCATAAACTTGCCATAATTTTGCTTGTCTTGCGAATAACCTTCCGATACTGTGCATGCCTGTACACGAGAAAGGATTGGGGAAGGTTAGCAGCGCCCAGTAATCGTAAATTGAATACTGAAAGTTTTTCGTGCATCAAAGCGTTAAAACGTTTGGCTTAGAAAGAAATCCGGAATAGATTCCCGCGTGTTCAATACATCCACTAAAAAAGAGACCAATGTATGCGTTGGAATGTGTTGGCAAGGCGGGCGAAAAACGAGCGGAAAAGCAAAATGGAAGCAACTTACTGCGTCCAGCGGGTTACGAGTACCGATACGGTCTTTTGCATCTTGTCTGACACCACCTGCCGCTCAAAACCATAAGGGATAAACATGCAGTGCGAGAAAGCCCTACTCCGACCATGTGCTGTTGCAAGATAGTAATGTTGTTATCCAAGTACCGGAAAAAACGCTAAATCTCAAAGATAACAACTGATCAAATAGCCTGGGAGAGGTTAAGCACGATCTTATCTCTTCGGCAAAGACTGACAAGACAGTAAACGTTCAGGGTGAATATACCGTGCAGGTATGCGTGTAAGTAAGTTGTTGAGTACAAAAAGCAGTTTAACAGAAGGTGGCAAAATTACGAAGCAAGGCAACGTTCAAGAATCATTCGGCGGGATCACCATTCCGACGAGTTTCCGAGTCATATTTATGAGGTAGACGCTGAGTCCGCACGTTTTCACGCCGCCTACAACCGCAGATCTTTCAGCGCTCGCAGTGAGAATGCTAGCCTACTTTCTTTTCAAGGAAAAATCAAGGTATGGCTTAAATCGTAATTATACCATTCGCTGTCAAAATCTCGAATCTAGCAATGTTTTTCTTGACTTCCAGTCTTCCACCCGTCCACTTCGTACACTGTGCACGTTCAGAACAGTCCACCTCCGTCGGGAACGACTGAACAACATTCTAATTCTTCGTGGCGCAACAAAAAACATTCCATTTGCCTTCTGTTCTCATTCTCGATTCTCTGCGAGCGATGGCAGATGCAGACGTGCGACCCGATGCCGATGCCGATCAATCGACTAGTGTTTTTTTCTTTTTCTTTTAGGCCGTTCATACAGCATCGAGATCACCAGCGCTTGACAGAAAATCTGGCACTGCGCCAGCGACTGGACGGTCCCGTTATATTTTTCCCCCCTTCCGTTTCCCCTTCCACTCTAGCTATCACAATTTTATCACGAAAGTCGACCTACAGATAACCGAGAATACATTACAGTTCTTGGATATTGACTCCTCGTTTTCGTGGCATAGCTCCACAGAGAGAGACCTGTCAAGAAGTTCATGCCATCAGCCATTCCATGCCAGCTCGAGTTGAGTAAATGTGGCTGTAACGCTGTAACGCTTCACGGAGAGCCTTCACTTAGTGGCATCTAGCACGCGGAAGAACCCGTTTGCACCCGTTCCAACTTGTGTGGAAACAGTTGGTGTTGGCGCTTCCTTTCGGTCGCTCGGGAACGGGGAGCACTCACCTCGCGCTAAGGAGATGGCATTCTCAAGGGCACTGTTGAGTGCACCACTTCATTTACGGCACGTCACCATCAGTTTTTCCAGGCCACGCCCCGATAGCACACAATGCAACACGGTCAAAAATGCTAGAGTGACCTTTTGTAGTCCTGCGACGCGGCTGGGATCGCGGCAGGCGGCTTTTCTTTCGCGCGCAAGAATACAGAAAGGGCCCCTCAAAGGAAAATTGCCGAGACCTCCTGGAAAGTCTTACTCTGCTCTAGCGATCGGGGCCAGCATGATTTCCCCGCAGGACACCTGGGCTATATGGCAAGCCCCCTAATCTCCCCTTAAGACACCTGCGTTGCTTGGCGAGCCCCCTAATCTCCCCTTAGGATACCTGCGTTGCTCGGTGAGCCCCCAGATTATACACAAGCATTTTCTTCCTATTTGGACTACCCTTACAATATCGTCTTGCCCCTTCTTTCCTTTAGCGGTCCTCCGTGGAAGCTCCAGAAATAGTTGCCAAGTACTGCGTGACGGGTACACGAACAGCCCGAGTCTTCCATCCATAATGCTTGCGTCTAGGATCAGCCACACGAGCGTCAAGCGTGGTTAGAGGCAGCTCAATTGCAGCGTTTGGTGTTCCAAATGTTCCCCTCCTTCCCTCACCAACCAGTCTTGTTGTGTTCCGACAGGACTGTGCTTTTCGGCGCCGCGGCTTTCGGTAGACCCCCTTCAAAGTGTTTTCCGCGGTTCCTCGTTTTCACTCACATAGTTAACCAACAGTCGTTTATTGAGGGTTTTAGTTGGATGCCATTACTTTGAGACACTTGCAAGTTGCCCCCTAAATGCAGGTATGCAGGCGAATCGGTACAAGATCGGAGCGGCGCTTTCAGGTAGGGCTCAATGCCTTACTCGGGTGCCAAGGCAGGCTAGCTAGGCTCAAGCGACGCTTCTCCGCTCATTTGCCCGCGGACCCTCTCCACCCGCCCACCCCAAACTAGGCTCAATCGGCGCCCCTCTACCACCAGCCAACTAGACTCGAGTGTCGCCTCGCCAATCACCCACCCACCGACAAGAATCAATCGGCACCTCTCCGCTCAGCCGGCCACGTATCGGCTCAAGCAGCTCGTTTCAGCAACTCATCAGCTATTTTCAGGTCGCGCCGCTCTGCTGCCCTTCCCACCGGCGCCTCTACGTTCACCTGCCCATCGGCTAGGCTTAAGCGGCTCCTCTCTGCTCACCTGCCCACCGGCTAGCGAGGATGTGTTTGATAGCAGTAGTTAAGCAGATGATAACGGGACGGATTTTATCAGGCCCTGTTTGTGCGATGCTTTTTACCGCGGTGCTTGCCAACGTCGGAGTTCTTCCTCCCCCGGGTCCACACATATCATCGATACAGGTGCGCTTGGTAGAAGGTTACTTAAGTTTCTGACCCCGGGACAGTAGCTCTTCACTAATGAATAATGAATCATGTATAATGCAAAATAGCAAAGCTGCGATGCACGTCGGCTCGCCAAGTTGTCTGTAGTGCCGAACACTGAAATATGAAGTGCATTTCTTGCAGCCACTTTTCGCGTCTACCACTTTTTGATATTCTGTCCTATCATCATCTGATCCAAGAGTTCCGGAAATCATGCGCACTCCTCAATTTGAGTATTCGCACCGTTTATCTTGCTCGAGAAGCGTCAAATGTCATATGCTGGTGTATTCCATCAGGAAGCTAAAAGTGGAATCCGCGCGCCCTTTTCGTGCACGTTGTTCCACCCTTTGCCTTCTTTTGGACCTTTCAGCTGAGCTCGTGGGCGAGGTGGGGTGTGATGGTGAGTTTATGGCCGATATTGGTTGCCTCACCAAAAGGGGTCCGTCGTGAAGCTTGCAACACCGCTACTTCTTTTCAACGCCAATCTGCGGCAGATTTTCCGGGACACGGGAGAACTTATGCAAGCATTCCTTATAGGTACATTCTCCCCTATGGTTCCTTGTAGGCGCATGGCTCCCCCCTTCTCCTCCGTATGGTTCCTCGTAGGCGCATGGCTCCCCCCTTCTCCTCCAGATGGTTCCTCGTAGGCGCATGGCTCTCCCCTTCTCCTCCCCCTCCTTAGGTAACGATGAGCCTTGCGCGCCTCGGCGCAGCGCCCATGGAGTTCAGGGAGACCTAGCCGTTGTAGGAGAGACATCGCAAGGTCCATCCCGGCTGTGAAGGCTGTTAGCGCCTGCGGCATTCGAGCCCTCTGGATTCACCACGCGGCATGTGGTATCCCTGCATGATTGCAACGTGCTTTGGGCCAACGCTCAAATCTTACCGCGGTGAGCCGGGGAGCGGATTCCCGAATCCCGTGTGGCTCAGGCACTTTTGCCACGGTGTTTGGAGCGTTCGTGGCGTACCTGGTCATGAGTGTTCCGCTGGCAGCTATAGGTACGAGCTTCACTACTCCAGCGCCGCGATCCAGCGGATGACGTGCCCGATCTCGCTACCGGAGCTCTGTAGTGGAGAGGCTGACGCGATGTCGCTCATGCAGCTCAGCAGACAAGAGGCTGGCGTGCCTGCACTACTGCAGCTGCGTGGTTGAGCGGCTGGTGTGTCCAATCTCGCTCGTGCAGCTCCATGGGGAGGAGCGGGACGTGCCCGATCTCGCTTATGCAGCTCCGCGGTTGATAGGGTGATGTGTCTGATATGCCACGGCAGCACTGCGAAGTGTGATACAGCTTCTACGGCTGAGCCGACGTGTTCTCAGATCGGTGGCGTGTCTGCTGCGAGGTGACACGTGACTTCAAGCGGTCAAACAGGAGCAGAGGTACCTAATAGCGCATGCATCCCGGGGAGTCGTGTATCTGAGGCAGCACGTTGGCCTCTGCAACGCTCCTTCGGCGTCACCTTAGTGCATGTTCGATGTGATCGACGTTTGGGACAGGTGCGGGCGATGGGGAGGGATGGAAAATGGTCTCCGCACTCATCGCCAAGAACGTGGGTGGAGGCATGAACTACATTGCAGGTAGCACTGCTACTATCGCCAAGCATGTTCGTTTACATCCGTTGTAAGTCCTCGATGTGCGTTCGGCATTACCATGAACCACATCCATGCTGTGGTGTGTGGTCCGCCATCTGTGCGCTTTGCAAACGCAGACGCCTCGAGCTGTGGGCTGTGCCCAACCTGATCAAATCGCCCTGAAGATTACGTGTTACCCTATGCCCTTTCTGCTTCACCCTGCAGCGGCCGGCTCGCTGGGTTTTGCGTTTCGGGGCGAGTGGGGCACGGCGACAGTTTTGAGCTGCATCCTGCAGTCACCGACTCAGGAGGATCTGGGCGGGCGCGGGGGGGGTTGAGGAGGGTGGCGATAGTGTCAAGCACATTAGGTGTAACACCGGTGATGGTGGCCGCCGGCATCACGGTGGATAACGTGTTCGCATTGTTATACTTCCCGCTGGTGAGCTGGCTAGGGGACCTCCGTCAGCCAAGCAGCGCCCACGATGAAGGAGACGAGGCTGCGGGCGGTGGGTTGGACAACAAGGATATCTCTGGGGAACGGGTGGCAACCTCCACAAGTGGCATGCCAGCGCCTGAGCCACATGCATCCCCAGGTAACGGTGTGTGTGTGCGTGTGGAAACCGCCATATTCTCCGAGAAGCAGGCGGCTGCCGCTGCATGCGTTGCATGTTTCCAGGCAGACGACGTGGGGACAATCTCCGACACCGTGCACGTGGATATATGTATCAGGATTGTCGACAGCTGAGAGAATCGCCAAGGGGGTCATCAAGGGGGTCCAGGTGCACAGCAAGCAAAATTGAGCGCTTGAGAGGGCTGGCTGTCTTTTGATGATATCAGAGCGAAGTTCCATTGCACTTCTATGCGACTTCCGGAGGTGCCTGTCTGGGCAGGTCCTCTCTCGGAAGCTTGAAATGCGAAAATGGAGATGCCGAAAGGATCCATACCCGAGGGTCGGAGGGGAACATGGCGCCTCGAGAGGTTGCCAGGGGTATGGGATGACTCGAGAGGTTGCCAGGGGTATGGGATGACTCGAGAGGTTGCCAGGGGTATGGGATGACTCGAGAGGGTAAAAGGGACGTGTAGCGGAGCACATGAGTATTACAGACTCGAAGGAATGCTCATGTTTCTGTCAGCGCACGAAAGGTTGTTTGCTCACGGCCTCCGGAATCCTTTGACCCTGCATGCCAAGTGGCGCCGAGTGCTGAAATGCCACGTCATCCGACATCAGATGGCATTGCGATGACAATACCGCACAGGAATGCGGATGCGAATCATGCAGGCTTTATCCAATCCGATATTGGAGGTGGGGCTTGCCTCTTTGCACATGCCACCGACCGACGTATGTGGGGCAATGCCAGGGGGCGCCGAGTTTGCATTAGCATTGGCACTGGCCTCTGCTCTCGTGGCGCTCAGCGAGATCGTTGCACCCTCTGCAAGGTACGCGTGTAGGTCTGTCACCGGCTCCACTGGTCCTAGGGCCACCTTCGCATCCATGACGCATTGAGAAGGGATGCCCGTTCACGGGGCTGGTGATATCTACCCGAACTTCTGGGCGACTGTCGGCCGGTGGGCTGAGGTAGGCCAGAGCCGCCGTTGTGCCACTGCCTTGTGGCCGCTTCGCTCACTGCCCATTGGTTAATCGGCGATTAAGACTGCAGGGGTGGCTTTTGATTATTGTAGGACAAAATGATCCCCAGCTTAGTGCCCTTGCTTGCCCCGCTCAGAACACTGAGCACATGAGCCGGACGCTCCAGATTGACTGAGAACTCAGGTCTGAGCTTTGGTTTCTGGACTCAAGCTGGGACCAAACACCCGAGCCAACAGCAACCCTCAGTTTTAGATGCGGATGTTAATGCAGTCAGGGTGGGACTGTCGGATCAAAAGGCGTGACACCCACCCGAGGCAAGGAGGAGTTGCTCTCGGGTAGCAACCGAGTTAACTAAGTTGGAGGAGATGTTTTTGCCACGTGGCGGTATCCATCATCGTGGCATGCTCCCATCCAGCGATGGAATCCACATGGTAGATTCGGTCAGATGGACATCGGCTAGCCGCCATTTGTTGTATGTAGAAATTAGTTTCTCCTAGAGGTTGCGGCTCACCCCTAGGTGAGCAGCAGCCACTTCAGACTCTACGAAATACTCGTGAAGGTACGGAGAAGACTGTTTGTGCACATTTTGTCCACCCAGGCGTCCACAACCTGGGAAAAGGGATGCGGGGTTTCCCGGGACCCTGGGGCCACGCAGCCTCCTAGGCTTAGCAGCCGCTCTGTCCCCAGCCGGGACCCCTTTGCGTGTCAAGTCTGGCAGATCACCACCTAAGGAACTAGACAGAACTCGTTGCTCTAGAGTAATTTCTCGAGGTCTAATTTGTAAAGAACCCTGCTCAAGATTGGTTTGTGTGGGTTTGTCTCCCTTGCGGTAGCCTCTGTTAATATCTGTGTGTCGGCTTAGCGAATCACCCAGCCTCAGGTTCCCGTGCACGCTTGCGCTGCACCGTGGGGATGGCTTGCATTGCCTGTATGTGTTAAGTATGTGCTATGCGAAGTCGGACACAGATCCATGGCCAAGGCAGCCGTTGACTCACGAGGCTATGTGCATGTTTGGTGCGGGTGGGCAAATGAGACACAGTATTCCGATGTCGACTGCGCTAGCAGTTTTGGTTGCAACTGCCCTCCCTTCACAGGTAGGCTACCCTCATGGACAAATGTGTGCTTTCAACCTTTTGAGTCCTGGCTCATAATGCAGGGTGCCTTGTCGTAGGGTGGCGCCTCTCTTATGCGCGCATGTGTTCCCAGCACACATCTTGTGGGCTGGCTTTTGCTGGCCGATCTCATGCCGTTCAATGTGTTCCCAGCACCATCCTCGGGGTGTCCTCATTTTGATACCGGTTGAAATAATGTGCCATAAAGGTGAGGGCGGTGTAACTTTGATGCGATATCAATCTGGGGTTGTACCACAATGACAACCCACAACCCACGAACACACCCCACAATGACATGCCACGATGACGCGTTTCCATGACACGCCATGAACACATCCCACAATGACACCCCAGGATGACACCCCAAAGTGAGCCACGATCACCCCCCACATTTACACAGCACGGTGACACACGATGATGACACGCCACAAAGACACCCCAAAATACACAATTGGAGGATGGTGTGGGGCTTGAGTGGAGGATGGGGTGGGGCTCAAGTGGAGGGTAGGGCTCATGTGGAGGGTAGGGTGGGACTGAAGTGGGGGGTCGGAGATGGTAATTCGGTGATTGGCATAGGTCGGTCAGCTTGCACCAGCCGGAGATCTGTTGGGTACTCTGCTGCTCTTCGTGTTTTTTGCCACTGCCGGTAAAATCACCATTGGCACGCCGCCTCCACGTGTGTTTGTTCTCGGTATCTTGTCTTGCGGCGTGGGTCCTACGAGTTGCGGGCATGCTTGTTCACCCACATGGGGCCTTGTGTAGTGGCCGGCCCCACACAAAGTAGAGTTGGGGGCACACATAATGGCTCACTTTTCCAATCGGAATGTTGCAGCGATATCATTCGTAGCAGGGCTTTTCTGCTTGGGAAGAAGGTTAAGCACACGCACACGGCGCGGTACATTCAGTGCACTTTAGTTGTGTTTTTGGTGGCGACGTGTTGGCTAGGGTGCTACTTGTTGTAGGATTTTGTGCAAGGAAAAATAAGCGCTCGCGCATGTGAAGACGGGATCCCAGCTTGAGATAACACGGAAAGAGAGAATGACTGAACTACGCTTTATACTTTTCCGGTTTCACATCTTGCATCTCTGAGTCGTCAGAATGGAAGCGCAGTGAACCCGTCCGATGAAAGGGAGGAAGCAGTGGACACGGCATTGTTCATTCGCAGCAACGAGCGGTGTGGCAGGCACGATTATCCGAAGGTTATTGGAGCAGTGCCAATGGGGCGATGGCTGGCAGTGGGCGGAAGTTGGTGTTGTGGCCGGTAGATTGACCTAAGGGAGGTTAAAGTGAGAATGGGTGGATGCGTTGGTCAGTTGGTCACACACCTCGTTCCCCCGCCGGCGGGTCGAGCATTCTACGTGAAATCGATGGGCTCGAAATCCAACGACAATGGGGGTGGGGGTGGTGATGATGGGTTGCCTTGTAGGGTCTTGTGGGACATGACAGTGTGAGTGGAGTAAGATCCTTGACTCCAACAGCCCGGCCATCGGGAGATACTGTTGGTGACATGCAATAACTCGCGTTTTCAACCCACGCAACGACCCGTCGGTTGCTCGTGGGGGGTGGCGGGATGATGCTCTTGCTTGGTGTTGTGTCCCGCAGGAGCGAGTGGCGGCTCAGTTAGCGCCATCTTGTCTTACAGCAGCCTGTTTGGGTTCCTCGGTGAGGCTCAGCCCCCACAAGGGCCGCAACGGCCCGTTGCTCGGTTCCTCGTTCCACGCTTTTGGCGGGCTCCCTCATACTTACTCTGGAGAACGCCCTCAAAAGCCCTAGGTCACCAAAGCCCGGGTCACCAAAGCCCTAGGTCACCAAAGCCCTAGGTCACCAGAGCCCCAGGTTACCAAAGCCTAGGTCACCAAAGCCCTAAGTCACCAAAGCCCAGGTTACCAAAGCCCTAGGTCACCAAAGCCCTAATTCACCAAAGCCCTAGGTCACCAAAGCCCTAGGTTACCAAAGGCTCAGGTCACCAAAACCCGGATCAAAGCTCCTAGTTCACCAAAGCCCCCAATTCACCAAAGCCCGGGTCACCAAAGCCTCTAGGTTACTAAAGCCCTAGGTCACCAAAGCCTAGGTCACCAAAGCCCTAGTTCACCAAAGCCCAGGTTACCAGCCTAAGGTCACCAGCCCTAATTCACCAAAGCCCTAATTCACCAAAGCCCTAGGTTACCAAAGCCTAGGTCACCAAACCCGGATCACCAAAGCCCCCAGTTCAAACAAAAAGCCCGGGTCACCAAAGCCCTAGGTTACCAAAGCCCTAGGTCACCAAAGCCTAGGTCACCAAAACCCGGATCACCAAAGCCCTGGGTTCACCAAAGCCCCCAGTTCACCAAAAAAGCCCGGGACACCAAAGCCCTAGTTCACCAAAGCCCTAGGTCACCAAAGCCTGCTTACCAAAGCCCTAGGTCACTAAAGCCCGGGTCACCAAAGCCTCTAGGTCACCAAAGCCCTAAGTCACCAAAGCCTAGGCACCAAAGCCCTAGTTCACCAAAGCCCTAGGTCACCAAAGCCCGGGTCACCAAAGCCCTAGTTCACCAAAGCCCTAGGTCACCAAAACCCTAGGTTACCAAAGCCCTAGTTCACCAAAAGCCCTAGGTCACCAAAGCCCTAGGTTACCAAAGCCCGGGTAACCAAAGCCCTAGGTTACCAATGCCTAGGTCACGAAAGCCCGGGTCACCAAAGCCCTAGGTCACCAAAGCCCCAGGTTACCAAAGCCCTAGGTCACCAAAGCCCCAGGTTACCAAAGCCCTAGGTCACCAAAGCCCGGGTTACCAAAGCCCTAAGTTACCAAAGCCCTCGGTTACCTAAGCGACTGCACCTCGAGACGGTGGCAGGCCAGCGTACCGCGAGGGTTGTGGCAGGGTGGCGCGCCTGGCGGGGCATGCACCTCGAGGATCTGGGGATGGCGATACGCTCGTGGAATTCCCTTCATATGTCCGTTTTGTTAAAGCGACGAGTTCCCCTCCTCGATCGTGGTCTAACACCATCCCTTGTATAATGAGGTAGTAGTCAAGGTGTGGAGCAATGACGCTCATGACAAGTGGGTTGCAGTTTCGAGGATTGACATGCGGTGTGCACGGTTGATGTATTGCGCAGCTATAATGTACGTGTGTCATCTGGCGGTTGTCCTGGGAGCATGGAAGTTGCTACGCTTGGACCTGGCCAAGGTGTTGGTCGCGTCCAACGCCAACATCGGTGGACCTGCTACAGCATCAGCTCTTGCTGTCAGCAAAGGTGGTGGAAGAGTGCTCTTAAACTTGCTAAAGGGGTTGCGCACAGATGCCATAATGTTATCTACCTGTTTGCGTTGTCGTGATTTTGCGACATGCGCCCCGATGTGATGGGCACATTATTAAACAACTGCCCTCATCCAATGAATCGGTGATGGACTGCTTTGTTTTGCTCGCATTTGATGGGTCTACGAAGGTTGCATGTCCTTGACAGAATGATACAACACAAATTAGCAGTTCGACTAAGGGGTATCCTTTGCTGCATTTTTGGGGCAGGATGGACGAAGCTAGTGATCCCCGGTTTGCTGGTTGGGAATTTTGGAAATACGATCGGGACATTCATCGGTCTTCTTCTAAGCCAGCTCTTGGAGGCCGTGTCATGAAGCCACTATGCGAGTGGATATTAATTGATCACACTCTCAGAAAGTGGCGCACGGCGCATGCACGCCACATTTTTGCAGCCGCAAAGTGGAACAGTATTCATGTGAAGTGATCACTGCTAGCATGATTTTTCGGTCATATCACATTGGACACGGACAGAAACCATCGATGTTTTTGTCATCACTTCATGTCCAAAGTTTGCAACAGCCAATGTGGACAAGAGTTTGCAATTGGGGCGGGGGAAAATCGTTGTGAAAGTCGACAACCCCAGTTGACAAAAACAGAGAGTATATTATTTACACCGATGACAACGAAACACAGCAAAGTCCTCGTTGATGTAAGCGTGGAAACTAATAAAGTATACGCAAGTATAATCAAGTGATTGCATCCACCACCACCATGGCGTACCTCGTTGAGACAGAGGCTCCTTTGCTCCATGATAACATCAGTGGTGTTAACGAATCGTCGCGACAAGAAGAAGCCAACGTATCTGCCACATGCACCGGTGAAAGCAGAATATGATTTGATGTGGTTGCGTAAATGAAGTGATGGTAATATCTGGTTGTTGGTTGCGGGGTTGAAGTCGGAAAAAATGAAGGCAGACAGTCAGTAGGGGAGAGGTGGAAGAAGGAGGATCGATTGGTATAAGTGGACGTGGGGAGAGATCGGGGCCGCCTAGCTGGCAGGGATAGGGAAACCCCCCTGTTCGTTAAAGCATTAAACCCGATATAAGAGGAGGGGCGGTGGTGGCCCAACCTAGCCTATTGTATTCCTGAGAATGCAGCAGTGAGCAGCCGAATGGCAATGTGCCACTTGCACGGCATGTATAGACAATCGATGCGTACAATCCACGTTTCGTATATACAACGTATGCCCACAGTTATGCATTCGACGCACATGGTGTATTCGAGAAAATGGTGAAGAAGAAAAAAACTTCCTTCAGCAAATTCCAACGTTCTGAAGTTCGATTTTATTTATTTTCAGGAATTCGGTGACCAATCTCTCTGACCCAAGAAAATTTCAATTGGTTCCCAACTGCTGTCCGCCTCACCTAGAACGCTAGATGAGCTTCGTCACATTCAATCATGCAAAACCTCGGAGCTCGTCTTTCATCCCAGCACGCCCCGTGGATAGGCGGGATAGCCATTTATCCCACCTTCCCTTTCGAACAGCACCGTGCACACATGATCATCGCTACAGTGTCGTGGGTCAGATTTGAACGGCCCGCCCACGATCGGCGGTTGTGGTCCATGGTATTTATGTATTGAGCATGCAAGAGGGGCGGACCACCGGCGCCCGCCCTATCTGTGACCGCTAATGAATAGATTGGCGTGGATATGCCACTCCCCGCTCCCTTACATAACGGTTTGTAACAATCATGTCAGCTAGCCAATGCTATATGCATACAACCGTCACTGGGTTTGAGGTTTCTTACCGTATTATTACGATATTTTCACCGATCCGCCGGATACTCTTTCCGCCGATAACACTGTATAGATCCGTACTCGCATAAGAATTGGTCAAATCGCCAAACCAGCCGGTGGATTTCTAGAATAGTGTGCGGTAAAGGCATCTGCTCGTCACTTTTGTAATTGACGATATGGTTACATCGTCTCGCCTTGAGTGGGCAACCGCGCTGTCTGAAAAGTTTTTGCATAATGCCCCTCCGCGCAAATGAGACCTTGATGTAACCGACACGCTACACAAACCCCGCAATAGTCCAACAGGGTGCTGGCAAGCGTTCAATATATCCGTGCCGTGCCCTGCGGGCATCCTAGCAATTCCGAATGTGCATGTACTTTGTGCGGGCCTACACCTTGCCCGCACTTACCGTATCGACCAAGGCTCCCCATCGGATCTATTTTTTTGTATCGATAATTTTCGATGTCCAGAAAATGGTATTGATAATCGGGACAATCGAAAAATAATTGATTATGTGTGCATTTAGACACTGTGTTTGATGTGTCGAATATGATGGAAGATCAAAAAAAATCACACGCTCCTCAAGACCTCGATGTGCATGAAGAAACGAGATATCAGAATTGTTCAACTCTTGTTTAGAAGGGGCCATGGAAGTTGCGGGCGAGGACACACGCATGTTTTCGGAGGAACGAAGAGCGTTGGATGAGGACGGAGAGCGATGACAAGGAAACTAAGCAAATAGCAAGCTCGAGAGCACAGCAGCCCACTTTAAACCAATACTGGCAATCAGATGAATCGGATAGCGATTACAAGCCAGAAGGATAATCAGAAATCAGAATCAAATCAAATCATATCATATCAGGCGATGATTTATGTAACAACCGCCGGCTTCTCATGGTACCGCGCCGGGTTTGTCCAGCTGGTGACAGACGTGACAGATATGACAAGTATGACAGACCTCGCATAAGATGACTGCTCGAGAGGTGTAGACCTGCCAGAGAAGATATGGTCATTATCGGGTGACCATGAAGTGATAAGATGATATATGACAGTTACTACTCTGCCACTGACGTGTCAGTCAGAATGTGGTAAACGGTAACATTGTTAAAGCTGGCTTGGAATAATGACTTTCCGTTGGCCAGATGAAGATTTCA
Source organism: Cymbomonas tetramitiformis (assembly GCA_001247695.2). Classification (NCBI taxonomy): domain Eukaryota; kingdom Viridiplantae; phylum Chlorophyta; class Pyramimonadophyceae; order Pyramimonadales; family Pyramimonadaceae; genus Cymbomonas; species Cymbomonas tetramitiformis. The sequence goes on from LGRX02000810.1 coordinate 29,865, forward strand.
GGGCTGAAGCCCGTTACAGTTTTGGGAGATGTGACAGAGAATTGAGATATAAGTAAGCTCTGACTGAACAAGGCTACAATTCAAGCAATTGCAATATCTTTATGGCAGGAAAGATTGACCAGTAAATTAACAGGTTGAGCAACAGCTCCTCCAAATAGTTACTTCAAGTTAGAACAGCCTCCAAATGGGCAATATTCAAGTCTTATACTTTCAAGGCGCGCAGTTCATATTCTCTAATCGATCTGTCCCATGTCGGCTGGCATATCATCATCTGCCACCTATACAAATCCTAATCAGAGAATCTGCATTTGGACAATCCTAATCAAGACAGTTGATTTCATTGTCCCTTGCTGATCTTTGCTTTCTTCCTACGAGGAGCCACGTCAAGCCCTTCTTCTTCATCACTGTCACTTCTTATGGAATACTTCAATTGAGTTATATACTCATGTGTCCAACATCTCGGATATTTCCTAGGTTGCCTCTTCGTCTCTTCAGACACCCCAGCCTTATTCTCACCCATTGAAGTCAATCCAGTATCTGACCCATAAGGTTTCTTCGGTGGTGCATGAACAGTCTCCACCACAGAGGCTGGGGCATCCTCAGATATGGCCTCAGACTTCTGCTCGGTAATAGGCTGATCATCGGGCTGAACAGGTGAGGTCGGGGAGGTGCCCTTTGGTACCCAGTGAAGTTCACCCTTCTCATCCATGATCAATTGCAGTCCCAGTCTCTTCAACCTTCGAGCTTCAGCTTGTTCTTCAGCATCGTCAGCTACCAAGTCATCGAACTCGCTGACGTCATCCTCGGTGTCATCATATTCAGGCGAAGTTGGCTCCCATTTCGGACTGGCAGTGTCCATGTCATATATGACACCCGCGTCATCTTTGTCATCCGAATCTGGTAGCTTCTCCTTACTGTTAGTGACACCTGCGTCATCATTGTCATCAGAATCTGGTAACTTCTCCTTACTCCAGGACACAGCGCCTGTACCCGAATCTTCACTGTTCGTAGACGCTGAGTGTGTAGGCTTACGCCCCTTGTAGGGAATTCCATGATATTCGTCATCGTCAATCACAATCGTCGGATTCCAGTACGCGATCCCAACGCGGCTGATCGGTAATGAGAATGGCGCTACCGGCGCCTTCAACTGAGTGGCGTCTTCTAGAAACCAGCCGCCGCCCCTATTACGCTCCCAGCGGCGTAGCGCACCAGAAGGGTGTACGATAATATGCTGCCAGCTATAATCAAGTCCAGGCTTTCGCTCCCCATAGTACGAAGTCAATGGCTCGGGAGTCCCCTTCCGAGCCCATTGCCATCTCACTGCCCCAGTATGCATAAATACAATATGCCAATCGAATGGCTTGGCCGGGCTATTGTTCCCTGGCACAACTCCTCCCCTCTTAGCTTGTTAGTACAAAGAGATGATAACTCAGAGTCATTTGTACAGCAGCTAAGATCCAGACACAGATCAGCCATGCGTATGGATGCGTGATATGCTTTTCTGATCGAACAGGTGCTCGAAGAGTTGACGAAGCAATCCAGCGGGCAGAGGGTATACAGCAGTGGAAACTCCCGCTCCTTGTTGCCCTGGATGAGGTCCCAGTTGAGCAGTTTCCGGATGTGATCCCAGAGTCTGTTGGTGAAGACAAGGAGTATCCATCGTGCAGTACCGTAGATCCACTGGAGGAGGCGACTGCGTCCAGATGCAAGTAGGCTTGCGATAGCCAGTACCATACATACAGTAAGAGCAATACAACGGGGTAGGTAACCGGCGAACTACGGGTCGAAATCGCAGCGCAAAGGGAAACCTGCCCATCGGATTTTCCATAAACCAATGCTGGGGTTTGAGAAAGTCAAAATTTGGAGCGTTCGGCGTACACAAGCATCAGCCTGTCGCAGTTGTCGCACCCCAGTGGTCTTAGCCTGACTGTATTCGGTGCACGGTGGACTAGCCCAGATGACGTCAAAGTAACCAGGTGCGTAACGCTTGAAGTCCCAGTCCTGAACCTTCTCAGCGTAGGTAGGTTGCCAGCGAGGATCATGATCGACGGTGACCACAGTGCTCTTCGGATAACATGCCATGAAACTTCTCTCCACACTTCCTGTACCACTGAAAAGGACTAGTAGTCGCAACTCGCGTGTCGAGACCCCAGAGCCCAGAAGAGCTAGATGCGTCACAAAGGCGTCAGCGGAGCGACAGTATTGTTCCCAAGGTAGGCAGTTGTCCAGAGAAGTGAGTTTTCCTTCATCAGAGGTGTCCAGGAAAGTTAAAGCTCCGACGCGTTCCCGCCTTTGCTTCCGCTGCATTCTGACCTCCTGTAAGGCTTTTTCCCGGGCTTGTCCTTCTCGTGATAGTCTCAGTTGTTCGAACTCCGTGAGCTGTTCGAGTTCACCCCCGTAGTTCAACGACTCACGGGTCTTCCAGGAGTCATGAGCATTAGAGTACCCAGTCCAGCGAACCAGAAATTCTTCTACTTCCTTGCCTCCTTTCATAGGTTTCACTCTTCGAGCCAGAATCTTAGACACATGGGTCTGGGATTGTCCATCCACGAGAACCTTGGCAGGAGTAGGTATTTGTCGACGCAGCGCAAAGGCTTCATCCGCGGTGCGGTATTCCTTGAGGCGATGCTGCGCAAAAACATCGTGGATACGCCATTTAGGGGGTAACTTGAGCCGGTAAGCCACCGGGCACCTCTGTCAATTTCGGGTAGCTCTCGCTGCTGGTCGCTGAAGAACCTCTCGGTGATGGGTAAGGGCCCGTGCCAGCGAGGTCCCAGCTTCCTGAAGGATTCGCGGTTCATGATATTTTCCGTGAGATGCTTGGCATCTACCCAGACCAAGTCTCCCAACTGAAAGGATTTGGCGGTGTGACGCTGGTCAAACTGATGTCGCTGGCGTTGCTGTGCCAGTTCTAGCTTAGTGCGGGCGTCCTCTAGTTGAGCCGCGAATTTACTAGCCATCTCGTGTGCCGTACCTTCTCCACCCTTACGCTTGGAGTGTTGTCCAGCAGCCGCTTGCAGGAACAAGTCCAGTTGCGACATAGGCGAGTGCCCCAAGACCAACTCAAACGGGGTAAAGCCGGTTACATCGCTCCGCGTATCGTTTATGGCGAACTCTACGTTGGCACACCACAAATCCCAGTCCTCTGGATTGCTGCCTACGAAGGACCTTAGCATGTCTTCTACCACGCGGTTGGTATGTTCAGCTTGTCCGTCCGAACGAGGGTTGTAAGGCGTGGTGGAGGCCACTTTAGTTCCCATAAGTCTCATCAATTCCTTCCACATAGCATCCTGAAAACGAGGGTCGCGGTCAGAGACAATCTTCATAGGGGTGCCATGTAGTTTCCAGATGTGGTCGAAGTAGATTCGAGCGATAACCTCAGAGGAGCTGTCCTGGAAGTTCAACGGGATGATGTGAACCATTTTGCTGAGCTTACATGTGAAAGTAGCAAAGGCATCGTGATTCCGCGCCGTGACTGGCAGTCCAGTAACAAAGTCCACACTGACCACTTGCCATAGTCGCGTAGGAATAGTGTGTGGGTTCAGCAATCCATCCGGGTAGGAATTTCTCGGTCGCACCGCTTGACAGATAGTGCAAGATGAAACCCAGCGTCCCACATCTTCTGCTGCCCCTTTCCACCAGAAGCGTCGCAGTACTCGTTCCAGAGTTTTGTCCCTGCCCGCGTGTCCAGCTGAAACAGATGCATGCGCCTCTTGCAGTACTACCTCACGGAGTGGTGAATCTTCTCCCAGTACCAACTGATAGCGCCCAGCGCTCACCCTCCACAACACATCTCCCACTACGCAGAAGTCACGAGTGCGTTGATGCGGAGCTTCTTGGATTTCCTTCCTTAAAGTCTGGAGGGGACCAGGTCGCCCATATTCCGCTTGCAGCGCTTTGAGGAACTGGCCTCCTGATATCTGCTGATGCAGGTCTCGAACGCTGGCCGCTTCTCCAGTACGCACGATAGGAGGGGGGGAACTCGTTTTCCTTTCCCGCTTGACACGCTGTCGAGCTGGCGGGGCGTACACCACTAGCAGGGGCCAAGGCAGATCCAGAAGGGCTCCATCCGGGGCGGCGAACATCTGCACAGGTTCTCCTTGAGCGTCATGGGTAGGAATAATGTACTCCACTCTCATTCCCGCAGATCTGAACAACTGCCGCCACTGTGGCATGCGAGATTGAAAGTCAGGAAGGACGAAGAGAGCTGAAGTATTCTCAGGGTCCAGACGCCATTCTTCCACATATTTCCTCAGTACGGCCTCGATGGTCAAATGGTTGGAGGAGAAGGGAGGATTACACCAGACGTTCAACCCTCGCCAGTTTTCCTTCAAGCAGTCCGTCCAGTAGCGGTTGACCTGACGATTCTTTCCTCCCAAGTCGCAACAGGCGTCCACCTCGAAGGGTCCATATTCTTGACTCAAGAAGTCGAACATGTCCGCCCGGAACTTCCAGTCCTGTCGATCGCTGGGCTCCAGGAGTCTGGTTGAAGCCTCGCTGCACTTCGGCGTTGCTGAGAAATCAACAGGGGTCTTCCTGGGAGAAGGGGGTGAGGATGCTGTCAGTTTGCCAGAGCGCGTCTGAACTGCCAGGGTGGCTTTCTCGTACCCAGTTTCGGCCAGCTGCAGGGTATGTAAGGCGTCCATCCAGAGTTGAGGGGAGTCCATCCAGGTGAGAGTCCCACTGTACGCGAGGACTGGTTCAGGCTCTTTGGTCTTGGCGCTGTTGGACTTGCGCTCCTTCAACTTGTTGGGATCTACCACTCCCAGGGGCGCGCGTCCTTGGCGGGACTCTTTACCAGCTGCAGGTCGAAACTTGCTGGCAGTGTCTGCGGCCGAGGGAGGTCGCTGCGGTTTCCCAGTAACCGGATGCACAAAGCCAGCTTCTACCAGTCCTTCTCTCGCGGAAATTTCCTTGTAGTCGGGTCGCCTGGACAGAGCGTCTGGAACCCAGAGTAGCGCCCCAGGGATGTATTCCATCTCGGGTACCCCTACCTCCACTAGATCCATGTACCATCGGGCTTGGCGTCGGCTGAGAGGTTGTCCGGGTGCCATTAACCAGACTAGGGGCTTGTGGTCACCCTGCAATTGGAACTCAGTCCAGATGAGGTAGTGTCGCCAAGTTTGCGTAGTGCAGTGATGGAGAGCGCAGAGTTCTCTTTCGCCAGCATGGTAGTTCTGCTCGGCTCCATTAAACTGTCTGCTCTCAAAGGCGATAGGTTGCAATCCATTTCCTACGTCTTGCATCAGTACTCCCCCTAGTGCCACTCCACTGGCGTCAGTTTGTACCACGAAAGGATGCCGTCCTTCGGCCGCCGCTTTCATATCGGGTAGCGCCAGAGTGGGGGAAGAACATAGCGCCTTCTTAATCTCCTCGAAGGCCCAACGCTGCATGGGTCCCCATAGCCAAGCGACATCCCCTTTGGTGAGCTGAGTCAAGGGTTGTGCTACTTCAGAGAAGCCCAGCATGTACCGCCGGTAGTACCCAGCCAACCCCAAAAATTGGCGCACATGCGTGGCGTTTTCCAGAGCGGGCCAGTCCCTGATGGCGGCCAGCTTGTCATGTTGAGGTTGACTTCCTTCCCGTGAGATCACGTGCCCCAGAAAGCGTATCTGGGTCTGCAATAGTTGACACTTAGACTCTTTGAGGTAGATACCCTGGTTCTCACAGACTTCGAGAAATTGCTGGAGATGTGAAAGATGCTCCTCCAAGGTGTTGCTGAAGAGGATACAATCGTCCAGGAATATTCTTACAAAAGGAAGATGTCCCAGAGCGCGCTGCATGCGTCTCTGATAGCAGGAAGGACTGTTGGTCAACCCCATGGGCATCACCAACCACTCATACGAGCCATAGGGAGAAGTGAACGCCGTCTTTTCCACATCCTCAGACGCCATAGCCATCTGCCAGAATCCATCGACCGCATCGAAGGAGGAGAAGTACTTGGCCCCATGCATGGAGTCGAACAACTGCTGAATGTCGGGAAGTGGATATTTGTCCTTGACAGTCAGGCTGTTGATGGCTCGGAAGTCGCAGACCATTCTGAGTACTTCAGGTTTCCCAGGCTTGGGAACCATCAGCACTGGTGCAGCGAACGGACTTGAGGAAGGTCTGATGTAGCCCTTGCTCAGGAGTTCATCCAGGCGTTCTCGCAATTGAGTCAGCTCCACCATGGACATCTTGTAGGGCCTCTTAGCGGGCGCGATGCCATTCCATCCCTCTTGCAGTCTCACGTGGGCCACTTCATCTTTTCGCAGGGCGTCAAAGTTGGGCAGCGCTTCGCGAATTACTCGAGGTGAAAAGGACTCGATCAGCTTCTGAAACTTCTTTCTCCACTCGGGGGAGATTGAAGGGTCCTCCAAATTCTCGCTGGTGGCCACCGCTGATAACATCGAAGTCCCTACCAGAGGTGTCGCATAGGCCACTAAGATGTCGTGGGGTGTCGCGGCACTGTCCATTCCCGCATATCTGCGCCGATAGGCTTTGATCTCCTTGGTCGCTTGAGCCGCTGATAACATTACCATCGGTTCCAGAGCCATCGCGGTTCTCTCGCCTTTGCGTGTAGGGCTACGCCCTGGCGAACATCCCCGTATCCGCACGGATTTGCCATGCTGGCGAAACTTGACTGATCCCCACCCATCATAGTCCAGCGTGACCGGCGAGAGGTGTCTCAACCACCTTCCTCCGAGTACAATGTCCACCTTGATGCCCAAAGGAAGTACTCGCATCTTGATGACCTCGGAGTAAGTCCCCTCGGAAGTCTCGGCGGTCAGCTTGCCGTAAGCGACTTGCGCAGAGGTCTGCACTGACCCATCCGCGAGGGTAACGTTCAGCGGCATCCCATTAGCGCGAACTGTGAGGTTCAATCTCTTGACGCACTCACTGGAGATGAATTCATCCGAGGCACCCGAATCCACCAGCACGCGCACTCGCTGTCCCTTCAGCAAGGCCCAGAACACCAATAGCAGCGTTCCCTCTTTGTCCCGAATCGCAGTCAGCTGACTGTCCTGGTTCCACATTACTTGACCATCGCGTCGCAGATGTGCACAGATGGCTGCTCGCACTGGGTGATGCAAAGGTACGCGCTGCTTAGACCGGATAGGTCTTGTGCGCGGTGGTGCAGGCTGCGAACGAGGATCCGGACCAAAGTACCATCCACCTTCCAGGTCGCGATCTGCTTGTAGCTGCCGCTCCTTAGCGCGTCGCTCTTGTCCCTGAGCGCGTCGTCTGGCGCGGCTCTGCGTGCGGCTTTCCAGAGGGTAAGAGCGAAGAGGTTGGATGGACATCTTCTCCTCCTCTTCCTCCCCAGCGCTGTCTTCTGGTTCGGACTTTTGAGTGAACGAGGGGGGTTCTTCTTCCCGCGGTGCCGCCTGGGCGTTGGTGACGTTCGCTGGTGCTGCCACTGCTTCATTACCTTCCAGGATCGGCCGCAGACGATGGCGTTGCTGTTTCTGAATGGTCAGTAGCAGTTCCAGGTGGGTTTCCTCCTGGATGGTTTTCAGGGGAGTCGGCTCCACTCCTTCTGTCACCGTTGTCAGCACACTTGGGTTGTTCTCCGATCTGGCGGCGGCCAGCTGTCGCTCCATCAACTGCTGCGTGAAGTTGAGCGACCGCTGGGAGTCCTCGAGGTCAGAAATGTCCCCAGAAGTTGCGGGCTGAGAACTGGATGGAGATAAGGTCAAATCCAGAGTTGTCGCGGGATTCGCATCTGATGGTTCCGCTGAGTCCAGGGAGAGTGAATCACCACTTGCTGTTGAGGGTAGAGCCAGGTGAGCAGCCTCCTCCGCTGCTTCCCTTTCTCGCTGGTTCCATTGGTGCACCCTGTATAGACTGCACCATGCGTCTGGAATTCCTACATCTCCACCAGAACCTGGGATAGTACCGCACTCGGTCTCCAGAGATAGCTGAACTGCTCCTTCGGTTATCGTTAGGTCAGGGGTGACCTTCCCATGCCATCTGTACCAGCGGCGGCGATATCTGCGCCACCCTTCTGGTACCCATGCATTTCTCCATTTCTCATTCTCCTTTACCAGCGCTGCCGCGGCCATGTGCTCCGGGTGCGTCATCTCTCTCCAAGCACGCGTGCGATCCGCCAGTGACTCTGCTCGAAGTCCTGGTGGTTCATCTCCCAGCCTCGTAACCTCTGCCTCATGCTGCAGTCGGTCTCGTACCGTCTTCGGAGTTCTGCTGCGAGGTTTTCCAGTGCGCTTGCGCGCTGCACTCGTAGTGCTCTCTGCGCTTAAGGACGCCCTCTCTGCCAAGGCTGGACACGCTGCTGGTCGAGACGTCGAAGGAAACACCTCAGGTCGAAGTTTAAAAGGTGGGGGTTCTGAAGCTGGGCCAGTTTTTGAAGTTCCACCCCCTTCCTCCCCACTGTCGTCCAGAGGGTGTGAAACCGCGGGTAGCGTTACATCCTGAATCCGCTGCCTCAAGGCTCGCATACGCTCCACCGGAGCTTTTCTCGGTACCCGCGGTCGAGGAGTGTTCCGCCAGGGGGTGTTGAGTGGGTTGAAGGTCCACTGGGTCTCCTCTTCCTGACCCTCATCCTCATCCAGTGCTGCCAGTACTGATGCCTCAGGGTTAGGGTTAGGGTTAGGGTTAGGGTTAGGGTTAGGGTTAGGGTCTGTGGGGTCAACGCGGGGCGTTTCGCCACGCTCGCGTTGTGGAGCCCGACGGCGATCACCAGTTCCAAGGGAGCGATCTACACTGAACATAACGGGAGGCTTGGAGCGCTCAGGCGACGAAGTGGGTGACCTTCGTGGCGACCGCTGATGGCGCCGGGACACCAAGTGATGTTCTCGCCGGCCCTGCTCAGTGGAAAGGTTCGCTGTGTAAACAGCGGTACTGGTCAACGAGGGTTCATCCCGTAGGGTTCTGGTTCTGTCGAGATGGCGTTGTCGCCTCTGATCGGCAGACCAGGTGAATCCGTACCCTCGAGCGGCCAGAGGGTTGGGGGGTGGCGGAGGCTCTTTCTGGATATTCCCCCGGTTGTGGGCGAAGGCTGTACTCCTTGCCCAGGGGCGGTTACCCATACCGCCCTGTCGCCGGCGTCCCGCCGGCAGGAAGACACTCAGTCCTCCTCTTCCGCAGATTGCTGACCCGAGGAGGACGCTGCGGCCGATTCCTCGTTCTGAAAATACTCCAGCGCTTCCGCTTCCTCTTCCAAATCCTCCCATTCTGTTTCCAGCGCTGCGATATGAGATTCATTTGCAGCGCGGCGGCGTGCCAAACGAGCTGGGGCGTCAGCAATCCAGGCTCGTTTCTTGGCCTCGTCGGGACAGTTAGCCCATAAATGGGAGTCAGAGTTGCAGACGTAACATCGGCGTGGCGGCCTGGTCAATCCCGCCGGGCTGGGCGGCACGGCGTGCTGCACCCTGAGGTCGGCGGGGTCGGGGTCAGTAGCATCTTCCTCCCCAGCGTCCTGCACGGCGTTAAGTCTGGAGGACGAGCGACCATTCCTCCAGGCAGGACTTCGGTTCGCAGGTGCAGAGACGGGAGAGGTTCGTGCTGCGGTCAGAGCTTCACTGCGCTCCAATTTGGTGGCCACAGTGATGATATGCTGCAGCGCGGTGGATCCGGGATGATTGCTTTCCCAATCCGCTGGACTTTGCAGATCCAACCGATCCTCAATAAGGCGATCCATGACAGCTTGCTTCAGTCGCAGTCCAGACCAGAACTGATATAATAGCTGCTGTTGGCTGATGGCGTGGCAGTTGGGCATGGCGTCTGCCAATAACTGGACTACCTCGTGCCAGGATACCAGACGAGTAGCGAACAAACGCGCAGTCTCTTCTCGTCGCTGCGCCATGCGCATCACTGTCCCCGCTAGTCCTACCAGCGCGATGTCATCCAGTACGCTCCTGGCTACGTCGGCCAGGAAAGGCGCCAAAGTGGCGTAACGCCGGTTCCAGGCCTCCGAGTTCATCATTCCACCTTGCTTGAGAAAAGTTAGGGATCGCGGCTGTAGTTTGCGTTGAGCCACTTCCTTCAAGATCTCCGGCATGGTGATCATGGTTAGGTCTAGGCGATAAGCACTCATGCGACCCAGGGCGAAGGTGACTACGCCCATTGACAGAAAATTGACCAGCGCTTCAGAAAAAGGTGGAAGCGCGGCAATATCTGCGTCAGTGGTGATTAGGTCAGCGGAGGAGGGGTACATAGGAATGTCTCTGATCAGCTTGAGCACATCAGCCACTGTCTTGGATTCTCGGTAGACATCACTTGGGGAAGCCGCTCCCATAAGATCGTGGTGCCCTGGGAATTGAGAAAGGCGCTGGTCTACTGGCAGGAGTCCCGGGGCCGCTGGCAAGGAATTTCCAGGCGATCTGTACTCTGCTGCGCTGGGAACACCAGAGGGAAACCGGTTGACGCCCAGTCTAGCCGGTACTGTGGCGGGAGTTGGTTGGTTGCCAGCCGCCATTCCTCTAAACAAGTACGCCTCGGAAGATGAAAATGCTGCCCAAATTTGGAGTCCCAGGGGGTCAAATTCTGTCAGCTCGGACTCTAAGGCATTTTCCGCGATGGTTACCCATGAGTACAAGGGCAGGCGTCTCTGCTGAGTTCCAGTACGGCTTTCCGCGCAACGCCGCGCTTCATCCACTTGCGTTTTCTCCACTTCCAGAGTGAAAGCGTCACTGTCCTCAATCTCAGTCAGGCGCACAGGAGTATGCACTGACCCATGCTGCGCCAGGTCTTGGATGTCCACTCCGATGTGCCGCATAGTCATCCAAATCCGATTGGTATCGGTTATGAAGTGACTGGCGCTTCCAGGCATGGTTGGCAGTCGGTAAGAGTATTGTGCCTCAGCGCCGTGGCTGACAGTAACTGCGGAGGAAGAGGACAGGTGATTTCTCAACCAGAAGGAGGCTCCTTCTAAAGTCCATAACAACACGTCTAGACGCCGGTGTCGTGGTTCACCATTGTCTGAAGGCGGGGGCGAGTTTCCTGGTGACGGTTGATCAGGCTCAGCGGAGTCAGAGGGCGATGAGCCGGTAGCCGGTGGATCTGGCTGAAATGGTGCCGGCGCCGGATGAGCCGGTGCCGGAGCCGGTTGAGCCGGTGCTGGAGCCGGTTGAGCCGGTGCGGGAACCGGTTGAGCCGGTGCTGGTACCAGCCAGGGACCTGATCCAGCTGCTGGCGCCGGTGCACCTGGTAAACCGCTCGCCCATCCTAAGGTGTGCTGGTAGGGCGTCATAGGTGGAGCGCCCACTGCTGGTAGAACTGAAGTCAGATGTGGATAGTGTTGGAGCACTTGCTGATGCAGATTTTGCATGTACTCTGATACCTCTAACATCATCTGATTCTGCATTAGGGATTGATGCTGAGAGTTCAGTGCGGGGACAGAGGCATCTGAGGGCGTTCTGGCTGAGGCGGGGTCAGAGAAGAGTGCTCTGCGCTGTTCTGCCAGGCGCTGCTGGTTCTGTTCCCATCTCTGATGGCGCCTCTCCCGGCGAGAAAGCTGGTTCACTGAGTCTGAGTTCAGAGGTAAGTTTCTGACTGGAATTCTGCTGAGGACATCTGCTTGAGAAGGGGGTTCGATGACTGGTAGGTTGCGGTTAAGATGCGGCTGGTAGGCTGCGAGTCCAATGCTACGCCTGAGTGCGAGGTCTGCGTAACTGACTGAGCTGACTGGCTGCTCCGTAGTTGTTGAGGTCAGCGAGGTAGTCAAAGGTCTGGACTCGCGGTTCAACAGGGACTCGGGCATATCCGTAGTTGTTGAGGTCAGCGAGGTAGTCAAAGGTCTGGACTCGCGGTTCAACAGGGACTCGGGCATATCCGTAGTTGTTGAGGTCAGCGAGGTAGTCAAAGGTCTGGACTCGCAGTTCAACAGGGACTCGAGCATATCCGTAACCGTAGCCGCCTCCGTAGTCGCCTGAGTCAGTGAGGGCGTCAGTGAAGTTGCCTCGCTGTCTATCTCGGACTCGAAAGTCACCGATAACCTTGCCATAGAGTCACCGATCACCTTAGGTTCTGTAACGGTATCGGTAATCGGTGAGGTCAGCGAATGCCCAGAACATGCTATGCTTATGTGGCGTGGGCCACCTGTCAAGCCGGAGCCACCTGTCCTCCCCGCTGCCCCCACCTCCCCGTTGCTTGTTGAGGAGGGAGTTGGATGCATTGAGTGTGCCATGAGTTCGCCAGCCATGCTTTGGTGCGTGTCCTCTGACCTCCCCGCTGCCCCCACACCCCCTTGGTTAGGGCGCGGAGTCCAGGCGAGATTCTCACCCGGCTGCTGGCGCTTTCGCCAGTTGGCCACATCAGAGCGGGAAGGAAATTGACGAAGTCCTGGTTTCTGCTCATTCGCCTCATTCTGCATGTCCTGCTCACATGCTGCAATTTTGACCTCGGTCATTTCGCGCACGGCGATCGGGTCGCGAGGTGGTCGGTCAGCCGGTAGAGGTTGTCCCACAGAGGCTGCTCCCGCGGACTCAGCCTGAAGCGCGTTCTCGCCGAATGGCGTGGGCAGCTGGCCGTGCGGGGAGGTCATCACCGTAGCTCCAGACCAAGTGTGTGGAGTCCTGTAGGGGTTCAAAGGACTTCGCGGTCTTGGAGCTGGAGGACTCATGTCGCGCGTCCGTGGTGGGCTCCTGCAGCGCGGCGGTGGCGGGGTCCGGTCTCGAGTCCGAGGCGGGCTTCGCTGGCGCGGAGCTGGAGGGCTCAGGTCGCGGCTTCCTGGCAATCGCAGGATGCCAGGGGAAGGAGAGGTCAAGTTGACATACCGCTGGGGAGTCGCCCTCATGTTTCGCCCTGCACCAGGGGTGTCAACAGTCAGCACCCTTGGTGACGCCGCTCTTGCATGACGCAGGGGCGGATTAGGGCGCGGTTTAGGTACCGTTACAGCCTCCTCCAGGGAAGGTGTCACACAAGCGGTTCCAGAGTCCAGAGCCAGAGGAGTCACGCTGTTAAACTCAGGAGCATCAGCTGACAGGGTCGACTTCTTCTTGGGTATCTGGAAGCTTGGCGCACCTGCTGCTGTCGCAGCCGGTGGCGGCTGACCCGGAGAGGGCGCCTTGTAGGTGCCCTTCGCCCCCTTGCCAGTGGTCCCAGTGGCTGCAGCACCTCTCGTGCTGCGCTGGCTGGCCTGTCGTCCCCTTGTACGCCTAGGAGTCGACGTAGGCGACGTTGGAGGTGAGCGTCCCGTGTTAGCGTTTTGCATCATGTCGAAATTAAGAGTGACAAAGTGCAAATCTGACCGTTGGGGAAGTCAAATCTGTCCAATTTGGCAAATCCCCCCAGAACACTCAGAAAAATATTTCCTTGTAGCAGTGGAAGTCGTGGTGAATAACGAAATATGCTTTCCAGAGTGAAATGCAGTTTTTGGTGGCCAAATTTCAAAAATGGAGTGTCGATCGGCAGTTTGGCTAATTTCTTCTTGGCGGCCATCCCGGAGCAATCCAGACTAATTGGCCAGGTCCCAGTATTGGAGACTATTTTTTTCCTTCAAAGAATATAAAAAAAATGGAAAACTATCCTTCTGGGCTCCCGTTTCCTTCTATGTAGTCTGATGGGCTCAAATTTGTCTAATTTTTGCTCTGCCGTGCCGGTTGGCCATCCGAATTTAAAATGTAGCGATCTATGAGGACCCAGGTCTCGGGGCCAGGTTCCAAACGACAAAAAACTATCAAGAAACGTCTAGAATTTTTGTGCCTACGTTAAAACTGTCTCCGAGGTCCTCTTTTTCTCAATCTGCCACTGATCCACTTTTCACTCTCCGTTCGGGTCAATCTGGCTGTTAATCCCGGTAGATCTGAGTTGCTGGCGGCTTCTTTTCCCACTTTCTGACCACTTTGCAGCATAACAGTTTTGAAAAATCGCCTGTTTGCATGCAGGGTGAAAGTCAGGGGGCAAAAAGGGCGCAGAGCAATACCACTTCCAAGTGAAGACTTCTTGAGCACGTGACTGTATCCGAGCCGGAGCTCAAGGGTCAGTCAGAGGTAAATCTGCTTCAATCTTGGGGCACAGGTCCGTAGTCGGCAATTTTGCAGTGTACAAAATTGCAATGTTCTAGATAAACAGTTGAACAAGGCTACAATTCAAGCAATTGCAATATCTTTATGGCAGGAAAGATTGACCAGTAAATTAACAGGTTGAGCAACAGCTCCTCCAAATAGTTACTTCAAGTTAGAACAGCCTCCAAATGGGCAATATTCAAGTCTTATACTTTCAAGGCGCGCAGTTCATATTCTCTAATCGATCTGTCCCATGTCGGCTGGCATATCATCATCTGCCACCTATACAAATCCTAATCAGAGAATCTGCATTTGGACAATCCTAATCAAGACAGTTGATTTCATTGTCCCTTGCTGATCTTTGCTTTCTTCCTACGAGGAGCCACGTCAAGCCCTTCTTCTTCATCACTGTCACTTCTTATGGAATACTTCAATTGAGTTATATACTCATGTGTCCAACATCTCGGATATTTCCTAGGTTGCCTCTTCGTCTCTTCAGACACCCCAGCCTTATTCTCACCCATTGAAGTCAATCCAGTATCTGACCCATAAGGTTTCTTCGGTGGTGCATGAACAGTCTCCACCACAGAGGCTGGGGCATCCTCAGATATGGCCTCAGACTTCTGCTCGGTAATAGGCTGATCATCGGGCTGAACAGGTGAGGTCGGGGAGGTGCCCTTTGGTACCCAGTGAAGTTCACCCTTCTCATCCATGATCAATTGCAGTCCCAGTCTCTTCAACCTTCGAGCTTCAGCTTGTTCTTCAGCATCGTCAGCTACCAAGTCATCGAACTCGCTGACGTCATCCTCGGTGTCATCATATTCAGGCGAAGTTGGCTCCCATTTCGGACTGGCAGTGTCCATGTCATATATGACACCCGCGTCATCTTTGTCATCCGAATCTGGTAGCTTCTCCTTACTGTTAGTGACACCTGCGTCATCATTGTCATCAGAATCTGGTAACTTCTCCTTACTCCAGGACACAGCGCCTGTACCCGAATCTTCACTGTTCGTAGACGCTGAGTGTGTAGGCTTACGCCCCTTGTAGGGAATTCCATGATATTCGTCATCGTCAATCACAATCGTCGGATTCCAGTACGCGATCCCAACGCGGCTGATCGGTAATGAGAATGGCGCTACCGGCGCCTTCAACTGAGTGGCGTCTTCTAGAAACCAGCCGCCGCCCCTATTACGCTCCCAGCGGCGTAGCGCACCAGAAGGGTGTACGATAATATGCTGCCAGCTATAATCAAGTCCAGGCTTTCGCTCCCCATAGTACGAAGTCAATGGCTCGGGAGTCCCCTTCCGAGCCCATTGCCATCTCACTGCCCCAGTATGCATAAATACAATATGCCAATCGAATGGCTTGGCCGGGCTATTGTTCCCTGGCACACTGACCGTAGGTCAGGACTAGTAGTGGACTCACTATTGTTTTGCCTTCGCAAGTGCTAGGTGGCTGTTCGCGTGCCAGTGCTAGACTGCTAAAACAGTTCTGCTCACAGCTTTGTACAATAATTCGTACTTTTGGTTATCATACTGATCTTTTGATGAATATATTTTACTGCTGTTTTTATTCTTTTACAAAACAATAATGTCCTGCGCGGAGCGGCTTTTTATTTCAGTGTTAATTCGGAAGTAAAGACCCTCTGGCGAGAAGTTAGCAGCAGTTTGTGACAGCGGATTCGGAAGTCAGGCGACTCCAGGGGCACCCAAGGTGCACTGGCGGACCCTTCTTCTTTCCTATACTTGGCGGTACTTGCACGAAAAAAGGTCACCAATGGCGGCGGCAGCGGAACAGCACTGAATTTACTGCTTAATGAGCGGCCTTTTGTTATCCTGCAATATGCTCAGCTTTACCACCTTGTTCTACAGTGAATCCAGGGGCACCCATGGTGCACTGGCCTAACTGCAGACAAGTTTGCTTCACTGATAAGCTAGTCAGTACGGCATCAGCTTGGGCGGCGGCAGCGACAGAGCAGATCAGCGGTGAATCACCACCTTAATGAGCAGTTATTTTCCAGCGGTCCCTCTAGTTGACCACCTTGTCTGAAGTGAATCCAGGGACACCCCTGGTGTACTGGCCTATCTGAAAGGCAAGTGTGCGACCTAGAAGCTAATTAGCGGCGGCATCTGCCTGGGCCGACTAATTAGAAGCGGATCAGCAGTGAGTTGCTATCTGTATGAGTGGACTTACACCCTACGGTTTCCTTGACAGTGCCACCCTGTCTGACGGCTAATCCAGGGACACCCCTGGTGTACAGTACTGGCCTAAGCCTGAAGCAGGAGTGTGTTCACAAGAGAATTAGCAGTGACACCAGCCCTGAAGGCAGCAAGTGGGTCGGCTCTATATATATTATCTACTGTTCTGGCAGAGATATCTGGTGGATTCAGACCTGATTTGAGCACTGGCTCAGCCTAAAGTGCTGTTGGCTATTTTTGGAACACCTACAGATGTGTGCTAAAACTCTCCTAGCTCTCCTGCGATACCTGGCAACTGGTGAGGCCCTCATGACACCGGTTACCTTCCTAATCAGCAGTGGTGTTGCGAATCCAGGGGTGCTCAGCACACTGGCTTAGCCTCCAGCTCTGCGTAGCTACCTGCACTCTTGCTCACTGGACTGAGAACGAACTTCCATGGCAACTTCTGGACCCTTAATGAGCAGTGGTGTTGCGAATCCAGGGGTGCTCAGCACACTGGCTTAGCCCCCAGCTCTGCGTAGTGGCGCTGTTTCTGGTACTTTAGTTGAGAAAGAGTCCCCTTTACAGTCTCTGTGCTCTTGATGAACGGTGGCTCAGCTAATCCAGGGGTGCTCAGCACACTGGCTCAGCTTTAAGCCTTTCTTACACGAATATCCTGCATCTGCTGTTGATTCAGAGCGTCGAGACATATTTTTGGACCCTTGGGCCTGCGTTGGTTATACGCGTCTCGCCCTCCTGCTTGTTCGGAACGGTGTGAATCCAGGGGTACTCAGTGCACTGGCCTAAACCAGCCTGAATTAAGCCTGCATCTTGCTGGTGAACAAGCTTTGCGCCGAGAAAGGATACGCCTCCTTTTTGCCCCACTCGTTGAGCATCATCGCAGTACGTGACCACGGAGGGTGAAGCGGAGTTGGGCGTCGCTGCCGTCCAGTCCACAGAACGCGAGGCACGGCGATTGGCCCGGGAAAGGAATAGTCAGAGGCGTGACACTGGCTATATGAGCACAGAGGGGTCGGCTCCAGAAGCCAACCCCTCTACACCGATAGCAAGAGCATCAGCAGCAGCAGCAGCAGCACTCTCAGGAGGAGTGGCAGCCTCAGCGCCCGCAGCCAGTCAGTTTCTCTTCGCATTCGATAGCTCAGACGAGATGGACCAGTATGACAGGGACAGTGACACACCTGACAAGGCTGACACAAAGCTTTGCTACACTGGTGGCAAAAACGAGGATAGGGCGCTCTTTATCAGGCGTTTCGTTGAAATGGTGGCAAAGATGCAGCGGGCTCATGAGGCCAGGGTACGCAGGTATACGAGGTCATCGACTTTCCATGCGCTCAGCCCACAGGCGAAGAAGGTTCTAATCGACTCCCGACCAGATTATTACAGATCATTATGGGACGGTCTGCCTTCGTTCCTAGCAGGGGATGATCATTCCACCTCAGTCGCCCATGACTGGTGGTGCGCTGCATACATGAAGAATGGCCTCATGGCCTCTCATGCGTATCATGTCCTGATGAAGGACCTCACTGAGAGGGACTCTTTCCAGGGCTCCGTGCGCTGTGCACAACCTCCTTTCCATGAGCTGAAGCCAGGAACGACATGGGCAGTCTGCAGAAGGGTCCAGGATGGCGATATTGATGGTGAACTGTCTGACGAGTGGGAAGAGGAGGGAACCTCCACCAAGGGTCTCACAGGGACAGATGGCACGGAGGATTCTCACTATTTCTGGGCCTTGAGGGCTTTCGTTGCAGAGCTCGAGGCCAAGTTCTTGATGAAGGGTACCAAGGAGAAGGAGGACCTTTTGGTCGCCAAGCCGCAGACCACCGAGCAAGATGGCCTCGCCTACGTGAAGAGCTGCCGCCGCAGTGAGTCAGCGCTCAACGCTGGCAAGATGGTGGAGGACTCCATTGTTAGACAAGACATCGAGGAATGGATCAAGGGGCTTCGTATCAGGGAATACAAGGAGCGTGTGTCCGAGCAGCTGCGAGTCAGCCATCCTGCCCCTAACAAGGTTACATGGGAGGACCTGGAGGTTATCGTGGAGGTGCAGGACAAACTGAAAAACGATGCCGAAGCCTGGGCGTTGGCGCAGCAGCAGGACCTCGTTCGCAGAATGACCTGCGTGTACTCTTGCTACGAGGCCAGGCAACTTGGGCTTGACCTCCCCGAGCTGGTGGCCTCCATGAGGCGCTCTAGCTCTGCCCGGAAGACTGGGGACATGCGCAGGGACTACACGGAAGAAGGAGCCCGCACAGCCTGGCGGTGATGATGCAAAGAAGCCATCGAGGGAGGTGAACAATGCAGAGCGGCACAAGTCCACTTACAGCAGAGTTCCACCACCCGACGCTTCGAAGGAGTTCCAGTGCGAGTTTTGCTTCACGCGCTTGTACAGTACCACACTCCAGACCGTTGCTGGACTGGATGTCGTGATTCCCGAGTGCCCCCGAACTTCCACAGGGACCGGCAGAACTCGAAGTTTCCCAATGAGGTCAAGAACGCCCAGCTGCGCGCCTACAACATCGCGCATCGCTTCGAGAAGCACAAGATGTGGATCACCACAAAGGACTGGCTCAAGCTGCCGGAGGCCAAGCAGCAGCAGCAGCAACAGGTGGCAGCCAGCGCAGAGGTGAAGGAGAAGCTCGCTGCTGAGCTGGCAGGCTTGCAGACAGGAGTACCGGCCAAGAGAGGCAAGAGCACTGAGGCACAGGCCCAGTCAGAAGCAAGTGATGCCGAGGCTGAGTATCACTCCAACTTCAACGAGCAAGCGGAGTATGAGGTGGACGAGTGCGACTGTCTCACTGGTGAGGGGCTGGGTGTCAGCGACCGTGCCGGTGTGAGCCACGCACCAGAGCTCCAGGCCAGGGCCGCAGTTGCCCTGGGGAACACTCAGAAGATGCAGGGCTTCAAGGTTAAGACGCCACGACGAGTTCGACAAGGCTGCTCAGGTGCCCAGAGCCGTCCCTCCCAACGTCCTCAGCAGGAAGTTCCACCTGCTGGCGTCCAACCTCCGCAATTCTATGCGAACTTGCTCGCAGATTGCTGCGATCTTGCTGTCCCAGCGCGCCATAGACCTTCCGAAGGACATCGAGAACCTCCTGGCCCTGGAGGAGCTCGAGGGCAACGAGCCAGGGAACGCGGTCGAGCAACCCACCGAGGTCAACGAGCACGAGCTTGAGGACATGCTCGCTACAGCTGTGCAGGGGGTGGAACAGGAAGCAGCAGCAGCAGCAAGCGCAGGACACCAGATGGACGAAGAGTTGCCGCTGGATGAGATGCCCGATGGCGTGGTCGACAGTGCCGCCGCCCGATGTGCAGCCGCTGCCTGTGTGAGCGACCTGGGGGTGATCGACTTCAGTGACCATGGGCATGTCCGAGCTGGCACCATCAAGACCCGCGCCTATGACTCGTTGAGGGAGAAGATGAGGCAGCACCTGACTGAGGAGCAGGCGTTACTGATGACACAGGTGCAGCCTATCTGCAAATTGCAGAATGCCACCCTGTATGAGGGCTTGGCGTTGGTGTCATCCGGTGGTGAGCTCATGCTCTACCGGGCGATCCTCATGGACACCGGCGCCAACTGTAACATCATCTCCATCGCAGTCGTAAGGCGGCTGGGGCTCACGGTGTACGAGGCCAGCACCGGCGCCAAGGTCACCAGGTGTGACAACAGCCCGACGAAGTTCACGCACTACTGTCACGTGGACGTCATCATACTGGCTGCGGGTACACCACACATGACTCTTCACCGGCTACACGCCTTCGTGACGTTCGAGCCCGAGAACTCTTGGGATCTGCTGATCGGCACTGGGCCGTTGAAGAACTCCCTGATGATTGACATCAAGCTCGGGAGTGGCGTGGCTGTGTCGCATGCGCCCTCGATTCTGGGTATGGACACCCAGGTGGTGCTCCCGCTGGTGGACATGACGCCGCCCAAGCGTCCCAACCAACCCAGGCGAGTGGACCCGGCCGTGTGCTTGACGACGGAGATCTTTGGCCAGGATGTGGTGTGCGAGTGGCCATCGCACCAGCCTCCCAGCGCGGGGGAGGAGAGGATAGCCGCTTCTGGTGTGCGCTCTGAGCATATCTATGACGGTGACGTGTCGCCATTGCCATCACCTTTGCCTTCGCCCAGAGAGCCTGGCGAACTCCCACGAGCTCGCATCAGTTCGCACGCGGAGCTGCAGCAGCGGAGTCGCACGTGGACATGTCCCCTTGACAGTCGCCGAACGAGTTCCATGGAGCCGCTGGAGCCTGCCGTCCAAGCAGAGTCGAAGCGCCTGCTCGAGCAGTTCTACGGTAACCCGATCCCTTGGGAAGGCGGAAGGGTCAGACAGTTCTGGGATGACCGGGAGGACGATATCCTTCCCAACTACAGATGGGGGGAACAGAGGCTGTACCGAGACAGGCACAACATCGCGCGCCTTTGCCGCATCCTCCTGCATCCCGGCCAAGACATGCCAGCTCGACCTTCCGACGAACACGTCTATGTATCGAAAACGTGCACAATCTTTTGCGCATGATTGGATATTATGTTAGGGTTCAAATTGGTAGGTTGACAAGCTTGTCAGACGCCAAATTCGATTGGCTACTACCCAAATTCGTGGTCCTACCACAAGAACCAATGGGCAATTGCGGTTTCGATCACTAAATCGACTATTTGAGGCACAGGCAACATTTGTACATGATATTTATGAGTTAAATGAATTTTATTTCTTATAGCGGCGGCACCCATGAGACTTTAGTTAGGTGTGTGGTTGAACGACACGCTTTAGGGGTGTAATTTCACCAAAAGCTTGAAGACAATGGCGGTCCTACCACAAGGATCACCGTTATTTTGAGTATTAGGAGTCACATGGGGGGCTCACGGTGATGCTCATGGTTATACATCTTGAGTTTATGACCAAATAAGACAACTGAATCGGTTACTTCGCACCCTCATCATCATTTCCGCTCTTTTTCAGCATGGCGCATGTTCAACACAATGCAAATTCCGAATTTAGTGAATTTCGGGCTTTATAAATTGGCATTCATCCATTCTAAAATGTACACGCCAGTCGAAAAATAAGATATTTGGATGATGTTAGACTTTCAGAAATTCGCAATACATATATACTTGAAGATTTAATGTGCCGCACACACCAACCTTGCGATATATGCCCTCTAGCAAGCAATTATGAGGGCTGGCTGGTCAGCTCGCGTGACCACTGTTTTAGTAGGGGGGAAACCAACGAGTCAATATATTAGAGGGGAAGCCAACGAGCCAACGAGCCAACGAGCCAATATATGCATTCCAACCGGGCCTACCGCCCAAATATGATTGGGACATATGTATAGGTTCAATTTGATGGTATCCGCGCAGGTGTAGTGTTGATATATGATTGGTAAAAAATTATTGAAGATGAGTCACCAATTTGCCACATTTTAAATGTTCCAAAAGATCCGTTTTGAAAAATTTGAGTGTAGAGGTTTGAAATGCGTTCGTCATACATGGATATATGGAATGGAAATAGGCCAAACCAGCGTTCAAATAAATTAATATAGGACCTATATATACCATCTTTCATTGGTTAGACACCACAAATCACGGGAGATGGCCAATTAAATTATCGGAACAATGGTCCTCGTGGCAGGACCAAATCGTCGATTTGGTCCTACCACAAGGACTGCGGGGCAGTAGCCACGATTGGATAAAAATTATCAAAAGATAAGAGGTATTTATCACCGTGCTTCAAGAGTTGCAACCCAAAAATGGTAGGGTGCCTTGTACAAATGCATTGGATATATGCATTATATGACGATATAAGGTACGTGGCGCATATTGGCACTAAGTGTAGGTCCTAAGGGTACTACGATACGGAAGATAGAGTCTCCGACCGTCAAGAGAACGCCCAAAAACATTCCCGAAGCTCCGGTCCTTGTGATAGGACCGGACGTGATTTCCGGTCCTATGACAAGGACCGTCGGGCAGTAGCCACTTGCAGTAATCCAGGAGCGCAGTACCCGTGCTTGTAGGCGCTACCTACGTGGTAAATTTATGGTCCTTGTGAATTTTTATGCTTGCTGTTTGTGGCCTGCCAAGTTTAAGTATTTGACTTACTTTGGAAGTTTTGAATTTAAATGCTGCTTGTGTCCCGTGGGGACAACAAGAATTGATGGTATCCTCACACTGAGTGAGGCTCTTCTTGGAAGAGTATTACCGCGTGGGGGTTTTTGTTGCTTGAAATCCTCAGACTGTGAGGTGTCTCCTCTTGGAGGGACTGTTTACCCCGTGGGGGTTGTTTGTGTGAACAATGAGTTTCCAACAACTGGTCGGATGTAAGCTCCTGGTTACAGGCTTTCCTGACACAAAATTGGTTGAAATTACAGGCTCAGGAGGCCAATGAGGAGGTGGTACTCACGAGGACACTGACTGCCCCAACGGTGGGAGACGACTGTGCAATCTGCTTATCTAGCCTTCTGGGAGAGAGCATGCCATGTGTTTCAACTGCATGTAATCATCATTATCATGTAGCCTGCTTTGATGGCCTAGATGAGATATATCATTTATCCAGCCTAGTCCAGCCGGCAGCAACCCATGCTGTATTCACCATGAATTATAGGAAAGTGGTTAGGTGTCCATTGTGTAGGACCTTTGTAGTGGTGGATGAACTCCCATACGGGGAGGACAGATTCACATATCTGTGGTAGGCATATATTCCTTAAGTATGAAGAAAAAATCTAAATTGTCTTAAGTATGTGGAAACGCAGGCGTCCACGCGGGCCGACGCGTTACCCTCCTTAAGTATGGGCTTAAGTATGGGAGCCCTATTTTGCGAAATCTTAGAATGTTGAGAATGTTTGGTCCGTCCGTCCAAAAAATGGTCCGTCCAAATCTTGGACGGACGAGTTTTTGGACGGACGGACGGACCAAATTTTGGACCGATATCTTTCCCCATCAGGACTCCACCCAGCGCCAACCCACTTGCGTCGGTCTGCACTACGAAGGGGGCTGATCCGTCCGCTGCGGCCTTCACGTTCGGCAGGGCCAGAACGGCGGGCGGGGGGCGTCCACCAGTGCTGCTTTCAGCTCTTCGAAGGCCCACTGCTGCTCAGGGGGCCCCCATCTCCACTCCACTTCGTTCTTGGTGAGCATGGTGAGGGGCTGCGCGATGTCGGAGAAACAATGAATGAACCGACGATAATAGCCGGCTAGGCCCAGGAACTGCCGGACGTGAGTGACGTTCTCCAGCGCCGGTCAGTTCCGCACTGCCGCCACCTTGTCGTGCTGCGGCTTGCAGCCCTCGCTGGACACTCAGGGTGTGCCCAAGAAACCTCAAGGACTCCTTCAGCATATGCGCCTTAGAGGCCTTGAGGTATACTCCTTTCTCACGACAGGTCTGAAGGAAGATACGGACATTGTCGCAGTGTTCTTGGACTCCACCCTTCGAGAACACCACCACATCGTCGATGAAGATTCGGACGAAGGGTAAGTGTCCCAAGGCTCTCTGCATCCTTCGCTGGTACTGTGACGGGGAATTCTGCAATCCCTGTGGCATCACCAGCCACTCGTAGGAGCCCATCTGAATGGTGAACGCTGTCTTCTCCACGTCTTCCACAGCCATGGGGATTTGCCAGAATCCATCCACGGCGTTGAAGGAGGAGAAGTGGGTGGCGCCCTGCATCTCGTCGAACATCAACTGAATGTCCGGCAGCGGGTACCGATCTCTCACTGTTTGAGAGTTCAGTTGGCGATAATCCACCACCAGGCGCAGCGTGTTAGGCTGGCCCGGTTTGGGTGCCATGAGACATGGTGCCGCGTAAGGACTGGATGAGGGTCTGATGTAACCCTTCTCCACCAGCTGCTCGATGCGTTCCCGCAGTTGTCGAAGCTATTCCACAGACATGCGGCAGGGACGGCGAAATGGGGGTCCTCCCTCCTTGTCCGGCTTAAGGGTGACTCTGGCCTCATCCTCCATCGACCGACCGCCGCAGTTTGGACATCATGGGGAGGGCGTCACGCAGCTCCTCGGAGAACTCCTCGAAGAGACAGTGCCCGGAACTTCTCCTTCCAGCGGGGTGCCACCTTGGCGTCCCTCGTGTCCTGCGGGAAAGGCTACGCAGCCATTTCCCCCCAGCACCACGTCCACTTGGATCCCGAGTGGCAACACCCGCATGGCCATGGCCGACTCATTATAGGTGGAGCCCGCTGCGGTGGGGGCCGTGAACTTCGAGTAGGCCACAGCCCCTGTGGTCTTCACCGACCCGTCCGCCAGCGTGAACTTCATCCGCGGACCCTGCCGTACGCGTAGGCCACAACGTCGTACGCAGTCCTCAGACACGAAGTTGTCCGAGGCACCAGAGTCCACGAGCACCTTGACAAGCTTGCCACGCAGATACGCGTAGAAGACTAACAGCAGTGCTCCTTCCTCATCATGAGCCACAGCGAGCTGAGATGCCCACATCACACCCCCGTCACGCAGGATGCGCTTACAACGGCCGACACCCATGCTCGTGTCGTTGTCACCCCCACACTCCTTATCACCATCATCGCCGTCATCATCATCATCCGTTATTAGTGGGTGACTGAGCATGTCTTCTTCCTCAGTGTCTCCCTGCAGGGGATGAGTGTCCAGTGCGTGAATTTCCTCTGGGGCCCCAGTTTTGGTCAGCTGCTGGGTCATGCTGTCCCCGACCTCACCAGCGTCCGGCGCCGCTGGGTCTGCACCCCGCTGCTGGCCCCCGTCCGTAGCCATTTGCTGGGTCAAATTGTCCTCCAGGTGCTCCGGAGACTCGTTCACTGGTCCACCCTCCAGTACTTCGTCAGGAGTCACGGCATCAGGCGGTGTAATCTCAATCGGCTGCTGCTCCGGCTGCTCACCAAAGATCCGCCCTCATCTCTGCAGGAGTCACCGCCGACTGCCTTTCACGGTACTGGCGCACCATGTACAAGCTGCACCATGCATCCGGCATCCCGGGGATGTCCCCCCCTGTGTCAGGAATGGTCCCCGTGGCCGAAACAGAAGCCGCGGGCACTCCCACGGAGTTTCCGCCAACATCCCCCGTAGCCCAAGGGTAGGGGGGCGAGTCCATGACGGCCAGTGATTCCTCCGCCGGCATCCCACGCTGTCGGCCGCGCCAGCGCAGAATAAGGCCCTCCGCCTCCCACGCACGGTGCCCTATCGGGACATCCTGCTCCAAGGCGTCAGCCTGGGAACTATCCATGAGTGTACCCAGTTCTGGGACACAGTGGTAACGGCATCAGAGATGGGATTGCTGGTCAAAAAATGGGGAAAAAATGGAGTCTCCATCTCGGATTTCTTCCAACATTTTTCAGGCACTTACGAAGGGGCTCGTTTCGACTCAAAAACACCCCCGGGGATGCATTTCAAGAATCACGCGATACCGGATCATTTGATCCCCTGGATCTCTGGAAAAATACAGGATGAGCTCAAATGGGGAGCGATAAGAGTCTGGGGCAAGGAAGGAGAGTGCTCTCCCCCGCATCTAGTTATGCCGGTGGGGGTGGAGCCAGCCAAACCAAGAAAGATCAGTGATGCAAGATTCCTTAACCTTTGGTGTAAGGATATTCCGTTCACTTACGAGGCGGTGACGATGCTTCCACAAATCTTAGAGGTGGGGGATCCGGCATTTATTATGGACCAAGCGAACGGATTCTTCCATGTGAGGCTTACAGAGGAGTCGCAACAGTACATGGGTTTCCTGTGGGAGGGCGTATACAGTATTACGTCTATATAGTCCTGGATGGAAACTAGCGCCGGTCATTTATAGCGCCTTTGCGGGGGAATTCGCGGGATTCATCCGGCGGCTGGGGATACCATATTTATACTACGTACATCGATGATAATGCCGGTGGACCGGCCCCAGTGGGAGCCTCGACTCTTACGAAACAGGAAGGCGCCGCAATCTCGGCGTTCGTTGTCTCGTCATGCATGACGGCGGCGGGATATTTTATTCATCTGGAAAAGACGGAGTTCGTTCCATCTGACATGACCATCACCTGCTGGCTGGGTATTGGCGTTGACCTTGCGAAGCAGGAATTCTTCATCCCGCAGAAAAAATGGGAGAAGTTCTTGAGCCTGGCAACGGACCTGCGAGCTTCGTAAAAGATTTCGGCCAGAGTGGCTACTATCCCATGGTCCTTGTGGGAGGACCATAATCGATTATGGTCCTCCCACAAGGACCAATGTTGCAAAAATTTAATTGGGCATTGGTTCGGATCTAGAAGGCGCGCCCAATGATTTTTAGTATCAATGGGACATATATGAATTACTTCGATGCTTGGTTCGGCCTGGATCCACCCAATATATCCATGGCGTTCGCATTTGCGACAAGCACCCTCAACTTTTTCAGATTGCATTTTTTTGAAAATTCAAAAAGGCACAAAAACATACGATATCTTCAATATTTTATTGGGAATAGTATGTGCAGGCTACACCTGCGTCCCTGCGATCATATCGATCTTATACACATGTCTCCATCATATTTGGGTCATACGTCATGTTGGAGTGCATATATTGGCCATCTCTAATGCTTATTAACAACCGTACACCTTTTTAGTCGGTTTTTTAGCCGGACGAATGGGATAATCGGTGCAAACATGACCCATTATCCACGATGCCCGCTAGAGTGCATTCACAGTGTGGTAGGAGCGTATGGTGCTTAAACTTTTGAAGTATATCCATAAAATGATTTTTTGAAAGCTTAACACAAGCCATATGGGCAAGTATGTGAGCGATGTGCACTCGTTAGCTTGACGCGAAGTGAAAATTAGAAGTGCAAAAATCACAAAATCCTTATTTCACTCGGGAGTGATCACCCGCCACGGTAAACGAGAGCTCAGATGGCGACTAGAGTGTGGACTATCCAACTAAGTTTTCATATTTGGTCATAAACTCAAGGTGTGCGACCATGAGCGGCCAACACCGCGCACCATGCAACCGCTAGGACGCTTAAAGACTATGGTCCTTGTGGGAGGACCATCTTTTTTTTCGACGATTTCGATAAAAAACATATCAAAAGCGCACCCTTTAAGCACGCCCCTCTAGCACACGCGTGGACGATCCTGTAGGGGAAATTATTCAATTGACTCATAAATATGATGCCAAAAGCACGTATACGCCTCAAAGATCCATGTGGCACTCATAATAGTCATCGCGCGTTGGTCCTTGTGGGAGGACCATGAATTTGGATAGTAGCCAAGAGACCTGGAGAGGGTGGCAGGAAAGTTGGTTTCAA
This sequence comes from Cymbomonas tetramitiformis, assembly GCA_001247695.2. Taxonomy (NCBI): domain Eukaryota; kingdom Viridiplantae; phylum Chlorophyta; class Pyramimonadophyceae; order Pyramimonadales; family Pyramimonadaceae; genus Cymbomonas; species Cymbomonas tetramitiformis. The sequence goes on from LGRX02000810.1 coordinate 57,241, forward strand.
TGTCAATTGCAGCCCCAGGTATCCTTATCGCATGCAGGAAGCTGTATGCCTTTCTGGCAAAAAGGCACGAATTCTGCAGAAAAGATTTTTTCCTGAACAATAAGCAGATGAGACATTTCAAACTCTACTTGAGTCAACTCTTCCAGCCGTCGTTGATTAAGGTGTCTGCATTCAGAAAGCAGGCCCACTGCTCGATACTTGTGGATACAAACGAATATTGTACAAAAGTCACGGCATCAATCAGAGCGGGGGAATTCCAAGATGAGATTTCGTGTTATCGTGATTTGAGCACCTGCTCGTCGGTGGACCAATCATTTTTTTATTTCAGAAGCCTTGTTCGAAATCCCAGTAAAACGGGTCCCGCAACGCTGGGACATAATCTTGGATAAAATATCTGGGATTCGTCGAGAGTCCTCTCGTCTAACCTGGGCACAAACGCATGCAAGGACCTGGCAGAAAGGCTCTATAGATTTGTCGCGGATAACAACTTGGAGCTGAAGGTGGTTTCCTTTGCAAGGGGACCGGATGGAGCGATTGTAGTCCCGGATGAGGAGTCTCACGTTATTCACTGATGCCACGATTCTCTCCTCTGTTGAACACGATGTTTGGACGGCACACCATCGACTGCTTCGCAACAGCGGCTAATGTTCGGGGATGCCCCAAAATGCGATTTTGCTCAAGGCTGCCAGAGAAAGAAGCTTGTGGCACCAATGTCTTTGCCTATCCACTAGCGGGACTAAACTGTTATGCTAACCCGCCTTTTTTGCATTAATGGGACCGTTCCTGATGTATCTAAAAGAACAGAAAGCGTCAGCCTCTGTGGTTGCTCCACAGTGGGATGGTTTCTCCCCGGATGGGTTCTGGTGGACTGCGTATAATAAACTACTGTGCAAACAGAAGTTCAGAATCGCTGAAGCAGGAGAAGTCTGTTTCCAACAACTTAGAAATGGAAGATGGGTAGAGGCAGGACCACTCCCGTGGGCGGTCTGGATTTTTAGATTCGATTTCTCTTAAGAGTATTCAAATTTCGTATTCAAAAACAATAAATCATGTAATATATTAATAGCCTCCCAGCGTAATCCGTTTGTCTTGGAAAATAAATTGTTGTGAGCACCGGTAACTTTCGGGGGAAGGGGCACAATTTGAGGTTGACGGGGTGGTGGCAAGAGCCTGTTGAGTAAAGCCCCAGACTGGGCCGCCATACAGCTAAGAACGAAGGAGCTTCAGGAAGCAAGGGCCCGAGATGTGTACCAATCGGCCAAACTCCGGAATTTGCGGGCCCTAGGGGAATTCCTGGCTTGCATGACTTCCAGCATGACCCCACCAGAATCACGGATTCGTGTACAGCACAACACATCTTATGGTATCTTATTTACTTGGAACAGTTCGGTAAAACTAGCGTGCATTCGGCCACGTGTCCTCAACTGGGAGGGTGTAGTTGCCCGGTCAGACAAGCCGCAAGTTCGGTGAATTCCCTTATCGGCATACTTTCTAGTGCCTTCCAGGATTTCGGAAGGTGTGGGTCGGACAGCCCGTGCACGGGTAGAGTGGTTAAGGTCTACGAAACAATGACCAGGAACGAACCGTTGCAAGCAAGAATCACCCCAAATCAGGCAACACCACTATTCAGTTGTACGATCGACAAACTTGTGATTTTTATGAACGCACAGGCAGCTGGATTTACCTCGACACGGGATTGGATACTTCTGTTCATTACTCTTAGATGTAAGGCAATGATCCTGATGGACCTATACGCTCTGAAGAGACCGGCGGAGCTGGGCGCCACAAGGGTGGACGGAATCATAAGATTCCCAGATAACTCCGGTTTTCTCTTCAACTACCAGTGGGGGAAGACACTCCGTTCGTGCGATGAACACGTTTTTAGAATCAAAAGACTCCCCGATAAATCTAAATGCCCCATCTCAGCGTTGGAAGACTACCTCCTAGTAATGAAAATTTTGGGTCTGAACCTTGCGCAAGGATTCCTGTTCAGACCGGTCAGGTCTGACAAAGTGGAGAATAGTCTAATTTCCCGGAAACAGATGAATCCAGACCTCAAGTGCTGGTTGCAAAAAGCAGGGCTGTTCAACGGGGAAACATTCTTCAGCATTCGGACGGCAGGAGCAATTGAGCTTTTCCTTGAAGGAGCCTACCTGCATGCAACAGGTTATGGGACAGGCGTATTGGAAAACAGAGAGGATTGCTAGACATTATATGAAAGTGTGGCAGGTCTTGGGAATGTCATCCTCAAGGAAGATAGAGAAAGTCTCGACGAAAGAATACATGGAGCTGAATGCGGCACAATCATTCGTGCGGGTATTTGTATGGGTAATTTGATTATTAATTTCTGTTGGCTCGAGTTTGAGAGTTGGGGTGGAAAGGCGTCAAGGGGCGGGGGTTGTGAGTGTTGGGGGAGAGGCGACGCTGGAGTGATGCCTTGTTGCTTCGCCTTACTTTCCGCTCTTTTTCTCGCCATTCCTACCCAACGGGAGCGGATCGGACAAGGTGACTGGGCGGTCATCCGATTTACGGGGAATCCGCAGGATCAACCATATCACTGTTGATCGCCGACTTTCCTTCCGTCATCAGTGATGACCGCCATTCAGGAGACGGATCGTCTGATCTCACTCCCCGGATCGAGGAAATGAAGGATCACGAAGTGGCTGTTCACCTCCAGCTTCGAAGTCCAAGTGTCGCAGAGTGTCGCTCTTAAGTCGGAAATTGGTGAAAATACTTCACTTTTCCTACCTGCTGACGATTGCTGCGTCTTTCTTCTTCGTTTCCTAACGCAATTTTTCTCCCCTGCCCGCCCACCCTTAAAAATGGGTTCTCCAACTCAGGCTCCGATCTGACGCTGGAGTGCTGCCTTGCTGATTCGCCTTACTTTCCGCTCTTTTTCTCGCCATTCCTATGCAAAGTTGACGACGCTGTCAGTGATCAACCTGCAAAGGCGCCGGCGCACTGCTGCCAATTTTGCCCCTTAACTACTTCTCATGCCCCATCATCATATAATTTCCCTCAAATATATGCGCGGAGCGAGACTTCATATGCAATGTAGGCGATAAGCCATTAACGATCGTGGGTAGGGGCAAACAATAATGGCAACATTGTACTTCGATCACTATCGATAACACACACTAGCATGTTAGCTTATGAATTATTGAATCTGAATTGTTTCCAGCGGTCAGTTTCTTAAATAGGCTAATTATCTCAAAGGGGGAGTTCTCGTTTTCTAGCGGTTTACTTTCTTAATCCATAGCTTTTTGGATAACGAGCGGAGCATTATGCTAGCGGCTATTTTCTTAGAGTTTCTTAGACAAATACGAAAAAACTAGCGGCTAGTTTCTTATAGACCCAATTTCTTATATACCGCGTTTTACTGTACAGCTTCCTGCATGCTATAAGGATACCTGGGGCTGCAATTGACATTGAAACCAACTTTCCTGCCACTCTATCTCTCCAGGTCTCTGGCCGAAATATTTGACGAAGCTCGCAGGTCCGTTGCCAGGCTCAAGAACTTCTCCCATTTTTCTGCGGGATGAAGAATTCCTGCTTCGCAAGGTCAACGCCAATGCCTAGCCAGGTGATGGTCAACCTTGGACGGAATGAACTCCGTCTTTTCCAGATGAATAAAATATCCCGCCGCCGTCATGCATGACGAGACAACGAACACCGAGATTTCGGCTCTTTCCTGTTTCGTAAGAGTTGAAGCTCCCACTGGGGCCGGTCCACCGGCATTATCATCAATGTAGTATAAATATGGTATCCCCAGCCGCCGGATGAATCCCGCGAATTCCCCCGCAAAGGCGCTATAAATGACCGGCGCTAGCTTCCATCCAAAATTGAGAACTGTATAGACGTAATAATAAACGCCCTCCCACAGGAAACCCATGTACTGTTGCGACTCCTCTGTAAGCCTCACATGGAAGAATCCGTTCGCTTGGTCCATAATAAATGCCGGATCCCCCACCTCTAAGATTTGTGGAAGCATTGTCACCGCCTCGTAAGTAAACGGAATATCCTTACACCAAAGGTTAAGGAATCTTGCATCGTTGATCTTTCTTGGTTGGCTGGCTCCACCCCTACCGGCATAACAAGATGCGGGGGAGAGCACTCCCCTTCTTTGCCCCAGACTCTTATCGCTCCCCACTTGAGCTCGTCCTGTATCTTCCCAGAGATCCAGGGGATCAAATGATCCGGTATCGCATTATTCTTGAACTGCATCTTCGGGGGTGTTCTTGAGTCGAAACGAGCCCCTTCGTAAGTGCCTGAAAAATGTTGGAAGAAATCCGAGATGGAGACTCCATTCTTTGCCCATTCTTTGACCAGCAATCCCATCTCTGATGATGTTACCACCGTGTCGTCCCAGAACTGGGTACATTCATGGATAGTTCCCACCCGGAACTCCCCCGGATCCCTAGCTGGTGCGGAAAGGGGGTCCGGGACCAAATTACCACTGAGAGCATCAATTACTGAAGTAGCCAAGGTGTCCTGCCCTTGGACCTCACGTGGCCCTAAGGACTGTTGCCTCTCCATCACTTCCCGGGCACTGTCGAAGCCCTTAACCGCCATGGTAATAAATGCAAGCGGGTCTCTCACACTTGTCGTTGCCGGCATGCCAGAATCCAGTGCGAAGTTGGCCAGGCTGTCAGCCAGTTTATTGTGGTCCCGTGCCACATGCTTGAAATTGAAGACGCAATCCGGGCGCAAGGCCATGCGAGCTTTCCCAACGATAAGTAGTCTCTCCAAGTCTTTTGCGATAACGTTACGGGAGCCCGAGAATGCTGACACCACCAGCTCCGAGTCCCCAACCATTGTTGCTGTGGTCAAGTTCCATTCTATTGCTCTTTGGATTGCAATCACGGCACCCACGAATTCTGCATAATTATTCGTCTTGGATCCAAGGCGCCCGTAGTCCCGGGTCCACTGTTGACCTTGTTCTGAGCAGAGTGCTACCCCGAAAGAGGCTTGCCTCAAATCCGGCGACGCGTTAAAGCGGCATGCACCATCGAAGAAAAGCAATCCCTTTCGTGGGGCTGAGTTTGGCTCGTGTCCCTGTTCGAGACAACAACCACACCAGAGCACTCTTCCTTTCAGGAGAATTGCTCCTCGAAAATCGCACCCCGGTCTCTACCGGGCCCCAATCTTGTGGAAAGGGATGGACGATTTTCGAGCCTGGCCACTTCCGGTGTGCTACTCGTGTAGAGTAACCCACCCGTTGCGGTCAGTACTCTAACCGTCCAGCATCCCCATGTTAAAGGGAGGCTTCTATGACGGACGGGCACCAGGTGGTCCGTGCAGGCAAGATATATAATTGGCATTAATTGCCTGCATTCGCGAAGCACTCCAATTTGAGATATGCATCCTAAAGTCCGAAATCCAGTGTTCCGAAGCTGACCCACGAAAACTAACGTAGAGCAAAAAAACAAATCCAAAATTCGAAAATCCAGCATTCCGAAGACTAAAATCTGAAAATCTAACGTAGAGCAAAATCAGCCAAATCGAAATTTCGAAATCTAACGTAGAGCAAATTCACAAAAATGCAAATCAATTTTCCAAGTAAATTCATTCCACAAGAAACAACGCATTTCCATTCTGTTCGGTTGTGAGGACTGAACCAGTCTCACAAGGGTGCAAGTAACACTTACAGGGAATATGGTACAGGGACCATAGGTTGATATCGGAATACTTTGTATACTGTCGGATATTTCTTTATACTTAGATGAACTTTCACTGTTTGAAGTTACAAGACACCAGAGTTCAGTGCCAATGTGTAACTAATTCAAAAACTGACATGAGAGCTTGTTCAGCTCTTTAAGTAGTAACATGTCGACTCGAATTCCCTCAGATCTCATCCGAATTCGACAGTCACATGCTCAGTCACTTCATGTTCACATATCCTCTGACAGGTCTTGTCATTTGGCCCTTGGGCTGTAGCTGCCAGTCATACAGTGATCTCTGCTCTGAATTACTGAATAGTCATAGATCTGATGATGTGGCAAGATCTGGGACTCTCCTGGTTTCCCTCCAGATCTGTGTGGCTGTTTGAATATAAAATGGTTTCCCACCAATTCTCTCAACCTGATCTGCTGTGGTTGCAGATGTTCAAAAAGTCACAAGCTGTCAGTCACCCTTGTCATACCTCGCGGTCATACTGGTGACTGTCACTGGTGCTGTCACTCGTCATTCAGACACGACTGTCTCTCGTCTGACTCGCGATACACCCTAGTACAACTCTCCCCCCCTTTGCGGCGCGCCTACGTCCTCGCTAGGCTGTCCTGCGTGCTCTTATGTACATAGTCAGGGAAGGTTAGCATGCACTTTGCGACAAGATCGGGCTGCTAAGCCCTCGGTTCTCGGGTCCGTGCCCCCCAGTCCTCGGGTCCGGGTCCCCCATACGGTTCTTGGGTCCGTGCCCCCCAGTCCTCGGGTCCGGGTCCCCCTTACGGTTCTTGGGTCCGTGCCCCCCAGTCCTTGGGTCTGGGTCCCCTTCCGCAATCCGGGTTCGCCAAGGCGCTTCACCGTCTCACGCTGCCAACGCTCATCAGGTTTGGCAACCTCAGCACTACCAGATCACGGGTCTTCCGCGGCCATTGCGCCCCGTGGCTGACCAGCCTCGGTATCTTGAGACTCGCACATGTCAGTCCTCGCTGTCAGCGTCGAGATGAGGTTCATTACCGCGAGTGCGCTCTCCTCCTTCATGCGCTCGTTCAGCTTCAGTTCGCAAAACAGGTGGTACAGCAACGCACGAGGTATTGCATATACCGCTTGGGCTGAACCCATACCGCGGGTGTTAGCCGAGGAGATGCCCCCTTGGGACGTGTTCTCGTGCCTTCCTAGCATTGCTCGCGCAGGGCAGGGAGTCGTGTGGGTGCACTGTAACAAAGGTACTGAAGGTGCCGCATTTGTCCATATGTGAGTTGGCTTCATGTACGGTGCGCCATACTTACAATAGGTGGTCAACAGTGGCTCTGGCAGACCTTTCATTACGGCGCGCGTGTGCAATCCTCGCAGCGTGTCGCCAGCTGGGTTCTCTATGAAGAAATACGCAGGATCGTAAAACTCAATGATCTCCCTGGTACGCCGCACGCGCCTGTCCGCCAGCTTCAGATCTGGAGCTCCTAGTGTCTTCGCCTTGCTGTACTCCTTGCAGGGGGGACTGGCCCAGATGACGTCGAAATGATGCCGCGGGTAGAGCTTGTAGTTCCAGTGAAGGATGTCCTCCGTGCACGTGGCTTGCCACTTGGGTAGGATGTCCACTGTTACCACCTCGCAGTCCCTAAACTGACGTTGGAACTGCTGCTCCACTGAACCGGTACCGCAGAACAACACCAAAATCCTGACTGGGTGCTGCACTCTCGAGAGGTGGGGCTGATAGGCCCGGCTTTGGCTACTGCTGCGGACTGTTGGGGTGGGAGGTCTCATAGCCATCAACTGTGCCCGCTGCTCCTCCTGACCCTTGTGAGTCTCCCTTCGCCTTTTCTCTGGAGCTTTCTTCAGCCTTTCCTCCTCAGCTTCGAAGACTCGCAGTGGTTCTAGCCTGCCCCCTCGCCCTTCCAAGTCCTCTCGGGTTCGCCACTGGCTGTGACTATGCGGCAGCCCTTTCCATTTGGTTAGCCACTCCTGCACTGTCCCGCCAGCCTTCCCACCTAGCTTCCTGAAGCGAGTACTGATGATGCGTTCCACCTCACGCTCCCTCTGACCCTCTACCAAGACTGGTGGTGGTGCCACTTCCTCCCGCCTGCTCACGAAGTGCTTGGCTCCCGACTGAACTGGGGTGAGCCGATCCGCTGTGAACACGTCGTGCACCTTCCAATGCACGGGTAGCTCTAACCTGTACGCTGACGGGGCTCCACGGTCCTGCTCTGGCAGCTCTTGCTGCCTGTCGCTGTACAGACATTCTACTACACGTAAGGGACCGTGCCTGAGCTTGCGCAGCTTCGGCTTCATCCCCCGATCTCCAGGCAGAGTCAGGTGCTGACCATCCACCCATACTTGATCATTCACCTTAATGTGCTGTAGCCGGTGTCGTGCGTCGAACTGCTCCATCATGCGCTGCTGGGCCATCTGCAGGTTCACCCGCGCTGCCTGTAGTTGCCGCGCGAACTGCTTGGCCAGCTCGTGCGCAGTTCCTCTCTTATCCGCCGCTACTCGCCCACCTTTTCTTCGTCTTGACCCACCTTCTAAGGCTGCGTCCATGAAGAAGTCCAGCTGAGTTGCGGGAGCGTGTCCGTACACCAACTCAAAAGGAGAGAATCCAGTCGCTGCTGACGTGGAGTCATTGATCGCGTACTCCACAGGTGTCACCCAGAGGTCCCAGTCCTCCTGGTTCTCAGCAACGTAGCAGCGCAGCATACGCTCCACGGTGTGGTTGCTGCGTTCCGCTTGCCCATCGCTCTGAGGGTGATAGGGAGTGGTGCTAGCTACCTTGACGCCCATCAGTCGCATGAACTCCTGACCCTACAGATCTGCAACCCTTGGGAAAGCTTTCCATAGGCATGCCATCCCTGTGCCCTCCCTATGCCCGCCCTTGGGAACGCTCGGGAAAATCCGGAAATATTTTCCAAAGGCTTGGAAAGTTTTCCATAGGGTATTTCCATAGGGATACCCCCTTTTGGAGTTTCCACAGGGTTTCTATAGGGCTGTATGCCTATGGAAAAGGACGTTCCATAGGCATGGAAGGCCGTATAATCACCCTATGGAAAAGTAAACATTTCCATAGGACGACTATAGGCATAACCAGGACTATGGAAAACCCTATGGAAAATGTAAACCCTTCCATAGGGCGGCTATAGGCATAGGGGGCCGATGGAAAGCCCTATGGAAAATATAACTTTCCCATACGCTTTCCATAGGCATGTCCAAGGGCGGGCGTAGGGCGGGCGTAAGGATAGCGCACCTATGGAAAATTAGCGTATACTATGAGTTTTCCACAAGATTTTCCATAAGGCGGGCATAGCGATAGTACACCTATGGAAATGTACAATTCGCCCTGCGTATTCTCGGGAATAAAGTCGTAATTCCATAGGGCCTTCCATAGGGATGCCATAGGTATGGTAGGCCTATGGAAACGTATAATCCACTCTGCGTATTCTCGGGAATATCAACGTAATTCCATAGGGCCTTCCATAGGGTCCCCATAGGGATAGTATACCTATGGAAATATACAATTCATTCTGCGTATTCTCGGTCAATAAAGACGTAATTCCATAGGGGTTTCCATAGGGTTAGCTATAGGGATAACACAGGGTGAGCATGCCGTAGGTATACTCCTGATACAGGTGGCAAAGTCTATACCTATAGTATCCATATGGAATACGTTTCCACACGTATACCGTACGTATGGAATTGACGTTCCATAGGTATAGCCAGCCTATGGAATGAGCTTTCCCAGGGGTGAGCCACCCAGTGGAAAGGTCTTCCGTAGGTATATCATCCGTATGGAAACATGTTTCCCAAGGGATACCGTACCTGTGAAAGGGTTTCCATAGGTATAACCATTCAGGTTTCATAGGGTGAGCATAGGGTGATGATTCATGATATATCCAGGCTTTCCATAGGGCTTTTACTACATATATACATATTAATATACAGAATAATTCCATCTATGAAATGAACAAGTTATTCGTCATGTAAGTCGCCCACAAAATCTACATGCCTATCTAGTATGAGCATCATCTTGTCTTTATCATATCTCCATGGTGGATCATTGAAACCGAGTTTGTGCTCGCCGAGATAATATACCAACCTATTTGCATCGGGTCGTCCAGCTGGAATTCTCTTGGTCGTGATGAACCGGTCAAAGTTCCATGGAATGGGTACAATGCACACCAAGCACTCAATCTCAAATGCTTGGATGAAAACCTCGGAAAGGTCCCATGGCAAGTCCGACCTCAACATCATATTGTTCGCCACGGTATCTTGAAATGCTGCCTTCAATGGAAACCATCTTACTTTGAGGAAAACCAATTGTTTCCTGCCAATTGGGATGCTATAAATTTTCAGAAGCTCGCCGTACCTGCGACACATACTTTCCAAAGGGTGAGCATAGGGTGGGCACAGGGTGGACATAGGGCGGCTATAGGGCGGACACAGAGTGGGAAAGCTTAACTCGTAATCATAGGGAGGGTGTAGGGTGGTCGTAGGGTGGGCACAGGGTGAGCATACGCATGATCTAGGATATATGTTACGGTATAGGGATGTTGTAGGGCGAACACAGGGTAGGCATAGGGCCAATATAGGGCGAACATAGGGTGGGCATCGGATGAACGACCTGTCTTCATGGGCATTCAATCCATTTACTGGGGTATCAAAGAATGCCTTTATGTATCGTTGACAGGTGGTGAGGTGGCGGTCGGCGGATCGCGTACGAAAAGTGTCTCGTCCGACTTTCACGTGCTGACTCTTCATCACACCGTCCATGTAGACATAACAACGCGCCTTGGTACTCAAAGGACGACATTCCCTCGTCAACCGGTTCAACCGCCATGTCTCCAGATCTTGGATGACGGGTCGTGGCATGATCCGCCGTTCTCTCAAACTCAATCGCTTCCATTCAGCGAGTTTGGTGTCAAAGTCGTTTTGCAGGAGCTGAGCCCATGGGAAATTCGTGCGCATATACTTCCGTATACCTTTTATGTCACCTGTGGGTGATCAATGGGTGGGCATAAGATGGTTACGAATTTCAAAGGGTGGGCATAGGGTAGGCATAGGGTGAGCACAGGGATGGAATATTTCTTTTCAGCTCCAAGGGTGGGCATAGGGCGGGCATATGGCGGGAAAGATTTCCATTGGGTGGGCACAGGGCGGACATCTATTGCAAAGGCATCTAAGGCACTGCATACCTTCATCCAAGGTTATCGGTGTTTGCTTGCCAATCACCTCCACTCGTCGCTTTTGTGGCCCAGTGTATGGTGCAACCTTCTCATTAGATATTGAAGCATATATGCCACGGACTAGCATCAGCTGTTTTTCTAGCATCTGACCTGCGACATACATAAAACATAAACAAACGTACAGTGCAGCCAGACGTTTCCATACCTATGTTCTCCCTATGGAAGGAGCTTTCCATAGGCACGGTATACGTACGGAACCGATACATAGTAAAGGCATAAGGTAAACATAGGGTGGGCATAAGGTGGGCATAGGGCGGGAAACTTTGAGATTCCCATTCCCTATGGTGATCACAGGGATAGCATAGGGCGGACGTAGGGTGAACATAGGGTGAGCCTAGGTATACATACCGTTCATGATGCTGGCTACTGGCTGCGATCGAGTTTTGACTGACTCCTTGCATTTCCCATAGAATGACTCCCACGGAAATAACCATGTTCCATGCGCAGGTCCTGTCAGTTCGATATGCCGAGGCAAATGTCGCAAAATATGCGTAGTTATATTCCAATCTTCAGGTGAAAACTCCTTCTCCCATCGGTCCATTAGAGCTTCAACCCGTTTATGCAGACGGTCCTCGGAAATGATGTGGTTTGAGACTATCTCACGCACCACTACGACGAACTCCCCAACAAAGGACGAGTATTTCGGATGAGGCAAATCTCCCAATGCGTCTGGCCAAGCTGCGATTGCGCTCATGAAGCCGCAAGTTATGAAGACAATCCCCACGGCGGCCTTCAGTTTTCTTGGCTCTCCTGTGCTCGCGCTGAACTCCATGCCCTTAGTTACCACGTTGCCCCAATTCCGATCGACTTTTGATTTCTTGTACCACTTAATCGCAATAGAACGAATGTCCTCATCCAGACCCCATGGTACAGCGAGTTCTGCAAAAACAGAAAAGAACAGCAGTCACTGTCATGCATTATTTGACAATCGCCAGGTTCCAAGGGTGGGTATAGGGTGGCTATAGGTCGGGTGCAGGGTGGGCATAGGGATGGAATATTTCTCTGCAGTTCCAAGGGTGAGTATAGGGTGGGCATATGGTGGGCACAGGGTGAGCACAGGGATGGAATGCGTTTCCCCAGTTCCAAGGGTGGGTATAGGGAGGGCATAGGGCGAGCACAGGGATGGAATGAAATCCCGAGATTGTTACATACCAGCAAAATGTTCTTCCAAGGTTTTCTCCACCTCGTTCTCGTCCACAGGTTCAGGTAGCCACTCCGGGTGCACATGGTGATTTTCAGCATATCTAAGGCATTTAATATTCCAGTTGCACTGAAAAATAGCACATGTCATCCTATATTCCAAGTTATGAAGTTCGTGCATGATATCCGGGAAGTAGTCCTTTGTCACGGAAAAGTGTGGCAACAAAGAAAGTGCACACGGCCCTTTGATGCCCGTTCTACTATAAATCTCTCGAAGCTGAGCAGCAGTGTACAACCCAGAATCTGCGCAACTTGCATTTCTGGCCTGCAGCAATCGTACGTCCTCATCGGTGCGGAGAGGTGCAGAACCTGTGAGGACAGTTGTCACATTCGTCATCGCATTCGTTTTCATAGGGTGGGCATAGGGCGATCACAGGGCTAGCATAGGGCGGCCATAGGGCGAGCATAGGGTGGGAAACCTGAATTGGTTATCTCAGGTACGGTATAGGGATGCTATAGCGGTGTCACAGGGCGGGCATATGGTGGGCATAGGGTGGGAATAAGCTGGACTACCTTTGAAAATTGTTTTATTCAAACAGCTTGTTCCCCAGGTCTCGCCGGTAATGTTGCAGAACATGCAGGCTTTAGAAGCGGAATTTCCTCCCACTCGATTGGCAATTTCCGTTATGCCCCCCGTGCCATAGTCAGCAACAACACACGTGAGCATGCATCGTAACTGGAAGATTTCCTTTTTTCTTGAATCAAACGCTCGGACACCAACATTCCACATGTCGAGCAACTCGTCCACCAAGAACTTGTAGTAAATCTGAGCATTACTCGGTTTATCCTCGATTATTCCGTATACCAATAGAAACTCGTACTTGGCTCGATACTCAGCAGGCAGATTTAAGATTTGGAACGTTATTGGGGTGATTGAGGACGTGACCGCCGTGGAATCGTTATGAGGATTCACTCCATCGGCACACATGAATAAGGAGATGTTCCGTGGCTCCGTAAAGAAGCCCGGCTGCTCGACATACACCTTATTTCTCCAGAAGGTCGACTCTGCGATTGAAACCGAGCAACGAAACTTATCATTTAAGGTGAGGAACACAATTACACTTTCCGGAATAATAAATGGATTTTGGGCATAGGATAAGCATAGGGTGGTCATAGGGTGGGCATAGGGCGAACATAGGGTGGGCATAGGGTCAACATACAGTAATCACTCAGTAATAAGAAAACCCGCCAATAAGAAAGTAGCCAGCTTTTTTGATTTCTTCACAATATTTAACACACAACACTCCATATTTAAGATCTCTATATAAATAAGAAACTTGCTAGGCTGACCTAAAATTCCTGTTTTCTTAAAATCGAGTGTTTACTGTAGGATGCAAGGCAATTGTGAATTGGGCATAGGGTGAGCATAGGGTGGACATAGGGTGATCATAGGGATGTTATAGCGTGGACATAGGGTGATCATAGGGATGTTATAGGGTGGGCATAGGGTGAGCATGTGGGAGGGATACACTTACGATGAAACGTAGTCACAACCGGCAGATCGTCGTTCTCCGCGGGTGTAGTTATCTTCCATGATACCAAGAGCTCGGCCATCTCTGGTATCAAATATAGCATCGGCAGGAGTTCGTCTAAGCGCCAAAACCTAAATACCTTGTACGGCTTTCCCGGAATAAGCCGTCCGTTACGTCGAGAGCTGGGGTGACACCGAAGTTTGTGGCAATGGAGGCACCGGGTAAGGTCGTCATGCCGGCCCGGAGTGAAGATCATGCATTCATTCCTGCAAACGTCGGCGGTATGGTACGGCAGGGCAAAATCCTTCCACATAGACAAAGCTTGTTTGAAGGAGGTCGGGAAACCATTTCGTCTCTGATTGCCGATGATGTCAACGTTGCCAATCACCGTTTGCCGCATGAGATTGAAGATTTGATCAAACATGGATTGGGTAGCATTGTGCTCGGATTTCGTTTCCAGCAGATCAACGACAAGACGATGCATTGTTGAAACCTTCTCGGCATAGACGTGATCAACGACCTGTGAAATCACGAGAGGCATCCCCAACTTTACAGGAACTGCAAAATAAAAAAAAGGCATTTCCCTCCGCATGTCCACCCTATGCCCGTCCTATGCCCACCCTATGCCGACCCTATGGAAACATCCAATGCTTTTCCATAGGCATGCCTACCCAGTGAACCACCTATACCCGCCCTTGGGAATGCTCAGGCCCACCCTATGGAAACATTCCATGTTTTCCCAACCTATGCCCGCCCAATGCTCGCCCTATGCCCACCCACTGGAAACGTCCAATGCTTTCCATAGGCATACTTACCCAGCGCTCTACCTATACCCGCCTCTGGGAATGCCTGTTCCCACCCTATGGAAACGTTCAACGATTTCCCAACCTATGCCCACCTGTTGGCATACGTACGCCCACCCTTGGGAAATACAGAAAGAGGGGTACCTCATGGTTATCCATATCCTCATCGTTGGCAGCAGGAATTAGGAGACGGGCACAATGTTCTTCCAGCTTTCTCAAATGATCCTGGAGAATTTCGTCCGCTTCTGCATTGGCATCTTCCATGTCATCATCACCTCCAAGGGAACCACCATCACCACCATTACGGTCACCCCCGTCATCACTTGAAGTATCGTCTTCACTACTACTTTCCCCCATGTATACCGCTCCTTGCCATCTCTTGTTTAGCTTCGTATGTCGTTGTATCGTTCGAAGAGGTTTTTCAACTTGTAGTCGGCACACGGTGCAAGGACATGGTGGCATGTCGACCCCGTGGTTGTTTAATACTGGCCCACAACACACCATCCATACCAGCACGCATGACTACTTGGAACCGTTGCTTCCTTTTAACTTTTCATTTGCTAGGCATAGGGTGATCATGAGGTGGTCATAGGGTGGGCGTAGGGTGGGCATAGGCATGGAAACAATACGATGTGTTCCATAGGGCGGTCCGCCCAATGACATCCCTATGGAAGGTGTTCAATACCTTCCATACCATGAACGTAGGGTGGACATAGGGTGGACATACGTTAGGAATGCTGTATTCTGGTTCCATAGGGATGCCCACCCTATACAACCTATGGGAAAATAACTTGAATTTTCCATAGGGATATTGGGTTGATATTCTATGAACGGTCGAGGTGTTAACCCTATAATAGTGGCGTCCGTAGGGCTGGAAATAATTACACAGGGATGGAAAACCCCTATGCAAAACCTATGGGAACGCATTTCCATTGGCTTTCCATAGGGCAAAAACCTTTCCATAGGGCACTTTTAAATCCCCTATCTGAAAATCGTATGGAATGGCTCTGGAAATTTGCCACAGGCCCCAATGGAAATCGTTTCCACAGGGTGATCATAGGTTGGCTCACCCCATTTTCGGGATTCCATAGGTAATTTATAGGGATGGAATCAAAAAAATGAAAAATAGGGCAGGGTAAAACAGGCCCTTTTTGGACTCTACAACAGCAACACGCCGCACTTGGAAAATGCCTATGGAAAATGCAGAATTACACTGTTAAGGAATGCCACAGAGATCATCCCTATGATAGTGGCGTCCATACCTGTGGAATGGCCTGGAAACAGGTTAAAAAACATCACCAATGTACCCTATGGAAAATCCGGAGCCTGTGGAAAAAGTGGTGTGCCCTATGGGAAATCCAGAGCCTATCCCTATGGAAACCCCTATGGAAGACCCCCTACCGCCGCCAAAAACCCCCCAAATAAAATGAGCCTGTTCGATCACCCCCAAGAAAACAAACCATTTGTTCACTGACGAGGGGGGCAAAAAAACAAAATTGCGGCCTGTATGCGCAATTTTGGCTATTAGAGATTTTATTTCTGGAACTTCAAAAAAAATCGGGAAGAACCTGATTTCAAACGAAAATCGAATCGCATTGGGTCCGACAGCGACGACGCGCGCAGATTCCACGCATGACATCGAATTATGAATTCTCAACGGCAATCTCAGACTGGATATGCCATACGTTGACCACAGGGATGGAAATCGTAATACAGGTATGCCCAGGCCGGGACATCCTAATGGAAATCGTGCCACGACGGCGATCGATGGGAGTGTGCAAATAATCGCATGGAAAACCGTACGGAAAGCTAATTAGACCCATAAAACCCCAGGAAAAACCCCAGGTCCCAGCACACGCAGTTGTTTCCCAGTCACCTTCGTTAGTTCTTTACAATCAAAATGGCAAAAACAGCAGCCGCAGAATATGCCAAGAAGAAAGTTGAGAAGACCAAGAAAAGGAAGCCTCCCACACTCTACGACGAAGCCCGCACGAAAAGGGGCAAGAAGTGCCAGCAAGCGCGGGCCATCGCACAGGCCCAGGAGGGGAAGAAGGCCAAAGCCGCAGGCAAAAAACTAGTGAAGGAATGCTTCGGTTCGGACTCTTCGGATTCCGAAGAAGAGGAGGAGGATGACGAGGAGGAGGAGGAGGAGGAGGAGGCCGCTAAGGCGGGACCAGCAGACCAACCGTTGGACTTCGTAAAGTTGATGGAAAACCCGCAGCAGATGGCAGCGATCTTTGCAATGATGCAAAAGGCACAGCAAGGTGTGAAGATCGAGGCGGATCCAGTGGCTAGGCGGCCGTCGGGGGCGACGGACGATGAGGTTTCTTTGATGCAGGCGGACGCCCGGACCCTCATAAGCGAATGGGAGGAAGCCAAAAAACTCCCGGTGGGAGCGTGCAAAGAGGACCTTGGGAAAAAGTTCGTGAAGCTAAAACGAGAAATCGGCAAACAACATATCCCCCCTGCACTGACAAGCAAGTTTACACGTACCTGGTTGCTCACCTGAGCTATCGCAAGGCCCGCCGCGGAGGAACCGGCCGGTTCAAAATGAATAAGGGTGGGGACATCCGCATATATGGCGGACCGCTCAACGGTCTCACTGTGGAAAACTTCACAGGTCAATCTGTACCCAATGCAGATATCGTCAAGAAGCTCAACAAGTTCACAGACCCTGCAGCGCGGAAGGGCAAGGAGTGGACTACATTGGAGGAGCTCGTCGGCGGAACAATCGTGTGGCCAGAAGTGGATGAGGAAGATCAGGAGGATGAGGATGGGAAGGGGAAGGAGAAGGCTGCTGAGGAGGCTCCTAAGGGGGGAGAGGAGTTCGAAGGTGAAGCTGTCGAGGTACGTAAGCTCTTTGCCTGTGAGGTACACCTATGCTCACCCTGTATTATAGGCAAACTGTAGCTACGGAAGGTATTTTTGCTTTCACCCCCTACTGTCTGTGGGACAGTGGTGTCCCACCTGTGCTCACCCTGTACTACAGGCATACTATAGGTATGGAAGCTTTCAGCACTTGAATGGTATACTTATGCTTACCCTGTATTATAGGTAGACTATAGGTATGGAAACTTGGGAACTGACTTTATTTTGCTGGGTGTGTGCGCGCACTTGCTCGCAGGCCTCACGTGACTTCGAGCTGCACTGTCCAGTGGGGCTCTTCGCCAAAACCCAACAGAGCAGCGAGAAGCTTGAGGAGAAGGAGACCGCCAACTTCGAGCAACGCTCAAAGTTCGAGTTGGCGGTGGGGGTGGTGGAAGCACTACCGGGCACCCTTTCCCAAACATTCACGGACCCCCCCATGAAGGTTCCCGATGGCGTTTACGAGATCTGCCTACTCGGGAACCGTATGCCGACAAAGGCGGACGGCGGGAGCCCGGCTATCAAGTCGTTTATTATGACGTCTTTGTTAAAGCTTCACGTCAAGAAGGATAGCGCGGTGAATGCGGCGGACTTCGCACACACGGAGGAATCGGTGGGGAAACCCAAGTCCGTCCTCTGGGTGGAGGGGCGCCACCTCCGACACAGCCACAAGGCGTCGGAGGTGGTGGCCCTCAAACAAAAGAAGATAAAGGAAGCTGCTTTAAAGGTACGTTAAAGGTTATTTTTTAAGCTTTGGAAAACCAACCAACATGACTTACATTTGCTCCATGGTTTTCCACAGGCGAATGATAAGAAGGATGAGGAAGAAGAAGGCCAGGCTACGCAGGCGGAGTCGGAATGAACAATGGTGAAATAGACTGTTTATGTTGTGAAATAGACTGGAAAAAGAGGTTTATGATGTGAAATAGACTGGAAACAATAGAACAAACGTTATTACGTATTGTGTATTAAGTTGATGACCAGCATTTCATACGTATAGTATCCCTGTATTATCCTTGTACTATACCTGTGGAAATAGTATTAGCATTCCATACGTACAGTATCCCTATACTGCCCCACTACGTACTGTGCCTATGGAAAGTAAATATTAATTAAGTTCCATACGTATAGCATCCCGATATTATCCCTGTATCGTGCCTATGGAAACCATATATATCTACTGGTTCCATACCTATACTATGCCTATAGTAAATAGTTTCCATACGGATAACATACGTAGGGAAAGATGTTTTCCATACCTATAATATACGGTTTTCATACGCATGGTATCCCTGGGGGAAAAGCTTTCCGTAGGTATAGTACACCTGCGGAAAATGCTCTCCATAAGTATAATAACCGTATGGAATATGAAATCCATAGGGCGGGTCACCCTACGGAAAGAGTTTCCATAGGTATACTCCTGATGCTGTTAACGGAATCGTACGTATAATATCCGTATGGAATACCTTTCCGTAAGTATACAGCACGTATGGAATTGTGTTTCCATAGGTATAGCCATCCTATGGAACAATCTTTCCCAAAGGTGAGCCACCCAGTGGAAAACCTTTCCATAAGTATGTCGGCCGTATGGAAACCTATTTCCCAAGGGACGCTAAGTGTATGGGCCCGTCTTCCGTACGCATAATGTCCGTATGGAAAGATCTTTCCCAGGGGATACCATACCTGTGGAAAATGTTCCATAGGTATATCGACCGTATGGAAGATTGCTTCCCAAGGGATACTACGCCTATGGAGTTCGCTTCCATAGGTACACCGTCCGCATGGAAACAAGTTTCCCAAGGGGTACCATGCCTGGGGAAAAGATTTCCATAGGTATGACCTATTAGGTTCCATAGGGCCAGCATAGGGATGGAACAGATCCGTGTGTTTTTCCACAGGGTTTTCCATACGACTTTCCATAGGAAGGCTATAGGGATGACATAGGTGCG
>LGRX02000811.1:0-22318 GCA_001247695.2 Cymbomonas tetramitiformis
TTGGAGACATCCAAGTGGATGGCTCTCAGGCGCCGCATCACCTTGGGTGCATATTTCAGCCCCCGGCGGTACGTAGAGAGCATCGACAAATTGGTCATCTCCACGCAATTTGGGACTCTGCCGGCCAAGAAGTTGACGGAGGCCATGCGGGTCTCCAGTCGCGAGAAATACTCCGCCGCGGTCTCGCTCACCGCCTGCTTCGGGGCAATGGCCTCGCCGTGTGCGTTCTCCAGGTAGGCCTGCGTCAGAGAGCACACCGCCAGATCGCTGAAGAACACATCCAGGTCCCCGTAGCGTTGGTGCCAAGCTCGCTCGGACCCAAAGGTCCCCGCCGCGCGCTCCAAGAACTTCCTCTGCTGGTCTTGAAGAGTGTACTCCTTGAAGCTCCAAAGAAGGCTTGACACACTCGCCTTGTACTCTGATACTGATGGCGTACAACTGGGAGTGGTCAGTGCTTCGATCACGATGGCCTCCTGGAATACCTTCCGCACCATGTGGGAGTAGTGCTCCAGCTGCGTCAGGAGGCCCTCCTTGTCAGCCGATTTTGTGTCGGACGCGGAGCGGGGGAACCTGGTGACGCTCTTGACCAGCTTTAGCACCATCTCTTTGGTCTTGTGCTCCAGGCGGACCTCATCTGGGGATGCTCGCAGGTTAGTGCCCTGCGGCAGACGGACGATGCCTGGAACAAAGGGGGTGGCGCTGGGAGAGAGCACGGGGTTCGCAGCGGCGGCAGAGTGAACGGGGTTCGCGGCAGCGGCAGAGTGAACGGGGGTTGCGGCGGCGGAATGGGGAAAACGGGCAGGAGGTGGTGGTCCCGGGGCATGCGCGGGCGGAGGCGCAGGCGCGGGATTTGTGGGGACTGCGGTCGGAGTGGGCGGTAATGTAGGGGCTGATGGTGGTGCGGGGAGTGGAAGAGGTGTATGGAAGGGCAGGGGTGTGGATGGTTGTGCGGCCACCACGCTCATGCTCCGGTACCAATCGGAGTTGCTGACCTCCGACCACGCGGCGCGCCCGTCCTGATCGAAGTTCTGCATCTCCGACTCCCGCGCAGTAGCAGGGATCCACTCCCATACTGGCTGCCCCATGCTGGTAGACCGCACGTTGGCCGCGGCTGGGTCCCCAATTGCCATATCCATGACCTCGCGGTCGACCATAAGGACCCAGGTCTCCACACGAGGGTTGGTAAGGGGTAGGGGTGCATGGTGTAGCCGGCCCCCCATGCGCGCATATGCAGTCAGCGGCGCTCCCAGCAGGTGCATGATCCTGAACAAGATGGCGTCGCCCTGCACCCCAGCCCGGCGGCGTTCGTCCCATGGTAGGGAGACGGTTGCCGCGCCTCGCACCCCAGCTGACTGATGCACCCACAATGACCCACCATCATGGGTGACGAAGAGGGCTCTGACCTCTGGGTACTGAGGGTAGGAGGGCTCTGGTGCGGGATCGTCAGGGGGATCCTGAGGTGGATCACTAGGGGGGCCTGGTGGCGAGTTGCTTGAACTGGAGTCTCTGGGCTCTGAGTCGGGATTGCCACCGCCGTGTACCACCGTCTCCATCGACTGTCGCCGGCGGGCCACCATCATGTTATGGGGATTTGGCCGGCCCTGAGTGGGAGGTTCGGCGGGAGCGGTCTCAGCGGCGGTCTGAGGCACAGGAGGGGTTACGCTGGCGGCAGTGTCTGCCTCGTGTAGATGGTCCGCCGCCAGGCCCTGTGCGCTGCCCTGAGGGTCGCCTGGTGGGGAGACTCCTGCCGATGTCGTCGCACCAGGCAGCGCGAGTCCTCTCGAGAGCACCGCGGAGATGTCCAGGGCCTGTACTGCCGCTAGGACTTCTCTGCGAATGTGTTCGCTTCGGCTGCTCGCGTCCGAGTCAGAGCCGGACCTGTGGGCGGCCCTCCGCCTGCGCTCAGCTCGTGCCTGCGTGCTTCGGCTGCCTCTGGTCCCCGTGCTGGTACGGCTGATGTCCGTGCCAGAGTCGGGGTCAGAGTGATCAGGTGCGTGGCTTGGACCTGGGAGATGCTTGCCATGTGTCGCAGGGCCCGAAGATGCCCTTCGGGAACGCCGACGACGGCGAGTCTCTGAGGTTGTCGCCACCGCAGGAAGGTGTCGCACCAAGAGCTGGGTACCGCCCAAGACGTTCTGCTGAACCCCGCTGTCAAGGGGTACCTGCAGAGGGTCCGGCAGGGCCGCGGCGCCGATGCTGATGAAGTGCTGCAGCGATGAGGGATCCGCGCCTGAGTCATGAAGCGCGGAGGTGGCTGGTGCCGGCTGATAGGGCTGCTGTGGTCGATGTTGCGGCAGTTGTGGCGGCTGCGGTTGCTGTTGCTGCTGCTGCTGCTGCTGCTGTTGCTGCTGTAGCTGCTGCTGCTGTAACTGCTGCTGCTGTAACTGCTGCTGCTGTAACTGCTGCTGCATCGGTTCCAGTGGCTGCTGTTGAAGCCACTGCTGTTGCTGCTGCTGGTACGCGAGCCACTGCTGCTGCTGCTGTAGCTGTTGTTGGAACGGTGTGGGATATGCGCCCACGGGGTGATGGGTTCCCAGTGTGAACGGCACTGGTGATACTCCCCCAGCGAGGGGCGCTGATTGGGGTAATACCCAATTGACGCCGTTCCATACAGCCTGTGCGGGGGTGCCATCCGGCATAGTATAGGGGCGGGGCACCGCTGTGTGGGGCATGGTGGTGCCTGGGTGTGGAATGGGGTGAGCGGAAGCATATGTGGTGGGCGATGGGCGGTGGGCGATGGGAAGGTCATGGGAGAGAACAGAGTGTGGTGTAGCTGCTCCGCGCTGACACTCATGCTGGGAAATGCCTCTGATGTCTGCTGTGACATCCTGATTGCTGAGCTGGTTGAGATCAAGGACTGGGTGTGGCAATAGCCACAGGTGAGCAGAGTGGTGAGTGCTCGCCTTTTTTTTTATTTAATTAGTTTCGTCCTCTTCGATGTCGCTCGCTGGAGGCGAAGGGGCGGGGCTTCCAGGTGGTGATGGGGGGACCCAAGGCCACTCTTCGATTCCTTGCACTGGATACGAGCCAGGGAGTGCGGGGAAGACTGTCAGGTCTTGGGAGTTCGGGTAGCGGAAGAGAAGGTTTCCAATCTGAACCCACACCCAGTTGTGGTATCTTGGTGGGATAGCCAGCGTGACTGTATCCAGGCGCTCAGTTCTCCTCCTCGTCGTCAGAGGAAGAGGGGGAAGGAGGACCGCTCCAAGGACCGCTCTGCCAGAAGGCGCCTGCTGGTGGGTAGGTGGGGTCTGGAGGGAATACCCACTTGATAGCTATTACCCTTCGGGTGGCTTAAGCCACCCTAACAACGATTTAAGGTGGCTTAAGCCACCTTAACGTTTTCAATCATTGCGGGAGCTATCGGTACCGGAAACTAGATTTTTTTAGCTCAAAATGACGGCGACATTGTCTTCTTTTAGACACTATATGCACTATTCGGCGAGCCCAAGTTCCCGGTGAGCAATTTCGGGAAGTATCCAAAAGGGTGCAACATTTAGTAAATTTTGAGCGATTTTTTCCGGTTTTTACATACCCATGCTACTTCAACCGAGATTTTGAGGGTCAAGATGACCTCGGATCAAACTTTTGGCAACACACTGCAGAAAGAGCAGCTCGAGATCTTGACATCATAGGCCTCCAAATTTTGAAAAGCGCCTTTGAGGAAGCCCCTGTGAGCTAATTGGCTTAAGGTGGCTTAAGCCATCTTAAGGAAAATTGGGAAATACCCACCCTACTTCAACCGAGATTTTGAGGGTCAAGATGAACTCAGATCAAACTTTTGATAAGACACTGCAGAAAGAACAGCTCAAGATCTTGACGACATAGGTCTCCAAATTTTGAAAGCACCGCCGAGGAAGCCCCAATGAGCCCTTCAAGTTAAGGTGGCTTAAGCCACCTTAAGCTGCGGGTAATAGGCATTGATGGGTCCTTGTTTCCACCACGCTCTTCTGTATTCTTCTGGCGAAGGGGGTACTGCCATGCACCGGCGAAC
Source organism: Cymbomonas tetramitiformis (assembly GCA_001247695.2). Lineage (NCBI taxonomy): Eukaryota > Viridiplantae > Chlorophyta > Pyramimonadophyceae > Pyramimonadales > Pyramimonadaceae > Cymbomonas > Cymbomonas tetramitiformis. The sequence continues at coordinate 3,992 of LGRX02000811.1, forward strand.
TCAAATTTTCGCCAGGGCTCCGCGACACAGATTTCAAGTGCCTATGTATGCAGGCAGGGGTCAAGGAACTGCAACCAGAAAGCTCAGCAAGGTCCCAGAAAGCTCAGCAAGGTCCCAGAAGGTAACCGGACTTCGTACACTCCCAAAATATTCCAGCCAGAGGGTAAACCAGAGGTGTCCAGAAACTGTCCAGAAACTGTCCAGAAGCCACTAAAAGTGCTGTTTTGGGGGGCTTTCCCGGCTGCTGGTGGCCGTGAGGGCGGTATTGGGGGGTTCTAGGGTGTTCTATGGGGTCTGGGGAAGGAGTTTTTGGTGGTGGGGGCTACTGTGGAAGGTTTGGGGGTAGGCTGAAAAGGGGCTAAAACGGCTATTTTGGGCTGTTTTTGGCTGTTTTTCGCCTTTTTAAGGCTCTAGAAAGTGGGCTATGAGGTTTTCCTGGCTACTATAAACCGGGGAAACCCTTTAGGGTGCTCCCTGACGGTTGTTTGTAGCCTGGGGCAGACTTGGAAGTTAAGATCGGAAAACGAATGCTGACTTTTTTGAGCCTGGTTGGGCCCCCAGTGTTAAGGGGCGAAAATATGAAGTTTTGGAGATGTTTTCCAAAGGATACGGCCGTTGTATACGAAAAAAAACGTACTTACGGAGGCTAAAATTGCGCCCAGATAGCCGGAAGTGCAGCTCTCCCCCTGTATTACAACGGAAGTTACAAAAGGCCCGTGGGCGAGTTGCGCAGAGGCGAAATCGCAGCACGCTGATACCAAATGTGCCAGGGGCACGACGACAGATGCTCGGAGATATGTTTTTGATTGAACGTGCAAAGGTACACAATTCGGATTTTTATAATATACTGGATCAGGGCCAGATTGAGGTACAAACGATAATTCGGTTCCGAGTTCTGAAGGCTAAACACTTCTCAAGTGCTCTACTTATTCACTCGTCACTCAGGTTGCGGGGTCAACCACTCGAGAGCCGATGTCACACTTCGGCTCAACGTTCAGTTCCCGATCCGATCTCATTTCTAATTCCGATTCGTCATTCTCGATTCAGATGTTATGCCAACAGGCTGACACGATGACTGCCCCACAGTACTGTCATACTACTGTACTGTCATACTGTCATACTGTCATAGCGTCATACTGTCATACTGTCATAACCTTAATATCTGATATTCGATTTCATTGTCTTTTCAACCCCGATGCGAATCTGACCATTCTTCTAGGGTCTGACTGAGTTCCACGATGACACCCCCACAGTACTGTCATACTACTATAGTGTCATACTGTCATACTGTCATAGTGTCATAGTGTCATACTGTCATACCCCGGACATCTGGTATTCATTCTCATCGTGGTTTCAAGCCCAATCTCACTGTCATCGTGCCAATCCCAGATTACCCCCGATGACACACATACGGACGCATAGACATATCGGCTCACGCTGTGCCTCCGGGCACATCAGCACTGTGGGTGGTGACTGTCTAGGAGAGTAAAATAAAGCAAGATTAGTTAGGGCAGGAGCCAGGCTGACAGACCTAACTGCTAATCCAACTGTGCAATTCTGATACACAAATCGGAACCCTCTAGCTAGCACAAGTGCAGAAACTCACGGGCAAGGATCTCCCGTTAAACTACTGAAAGGCACTGAGCTAGCAAACCAGAAAAGTAATTGTAGATGTCAAAGTAAAAGCACAAACCAGATTGAAGACCATGTTGAGGTCAAAGCACATCTCAGCACACCACCAGAAAAGTGGTGTACTGCCAGAACCAGAGCCAGAGCTATTCGGGGTCAAAGGCCAGAGAAGCACCGTCACCACAATGCCCATGGTAGCAGTGTGCAGCACTGTCCTCCAGTGAGTCAGGCAGACGATGAGTCACCGCTGCAGCACCCGGGGAGTCCAGTATTGCACCTAGAGTGACTGGGCCCAGCTCGGTGACACCAGAGTAGATACAAACAGATCTCCCCTGCACCGCACAGGCTACGGAGCAGCCCGACCCGATACCTGCACAGAGTCGATGTCGTTGGCCGCCGTGACAGGGGCGGCCCCCACTCCCATGATAGAAATGCAGATAATGAGGGAAAGGAGGAAGGGGAGTCCCCACGGCCCTGCCGTGTCAGGAAGGCCCCAGGGTGGCTTGCCACAGCCGTAGGTCCGCTGAGCAGCAGACCCGAGCCCATGGGCCGCGGGCCCCGCGCGAAGCATGATTAGCCGAAACGGATGGAGCCCGCGGCTTAACCGCGAAGCTGCCGTCGGCGAAGTCTTCGTAATCGTCGGTGTCGTAGCCGGTCAGGTCAGACGGCTAGACGGCGGCGTGATTGACGGTCTGCACGAATCCCTCGAACTCACCGCCCGTCGCCGCCGTGGTGGTCACCCGTGCCGATTGAGGTGGCGCGGGCTCCACATCTCCATCTGCGAGACAGGCGTAGCAGGGGCCGGCACGGCGGATGCCGATGCCGCCGCACCACCTGCCGGAACCTGCTCCTCCGGCATGATCCCCGCCGCAGCGGCAGGGCCACACACCAGAGCCGGTGCCCGCTCCTCAACCCCGCTCCGAGGAATGAAAGATGCATGGGTGAAGTGCACCTTCTCTTGGGCGGCCTGAACCTCAGATGTGAGGGCATCAAGCCGCCGCAAGATGTCCTCGTCGTCGCTCGCACCGGAAGGCGGAGACCGGTACGGAGAAACCGTAGGCCGCCACGTCGATCCCTCCGACGCCGTCCGTGGAGAGCACCGCAGGCGGACCATACGCCGATGCCGCATGAACAAAGGCCTCCGGCCCTTCGTCCGCCGCGTCCTGGAAGACCTGCACAATAGCCAGTGCGTGCAGGCCCTCCGCGTCCTCCTGCTCAATGGGAATGCAGAAAGCCGCGGCTGTGGCGGGAGAATGTTGGCGACCGCCAAGGGGGAAGTCGCGGTAAGGGTGATACACTTCCTTGCGGCAGCGGTGGCAGAGGGGCTTCGCCTGCATGCTGTCCCTGTCGAAACCAACGGCGGGGGGGTTGCCCGCGCCCACGCGAAAGCCCCGGCGGATGTTGCTTCCCCCGATGTTGCTGCTGCTGGTGTTGTCCTCCGCCCGCACGGCTACCCCGCACCTTGGCCTTGAAGGCTGCGATCTCGTCGAGCAGCACCGCGTACTCGGACGATGTGACGAGCGCGGAGGGTTTGCCGTCTGTCCCCAGCGTCCGCTTCTCCCGTACGACCGCCCCCTCCTCCGTCTGTGCCCAAGCCTGATAAATGGCTACAATCAGGGCCTGGAGGGAGCGAAGGGACACACCATTAAGGTCACCCGCAAGCGGATACCTCACCTTCACCGCCGCGTAGTAGATCGGGTCGAGGCGGTTGTAGAGGGAGAGCTTGCGGGTCTCATCGGTGGGCTGCCAGCCAGGAGCGCGATTATCCCGCACGAGACGTTGCTCACGAGCCAAGATAGGCTGCGGGTCAACGCCCGCGGGATAACGACGAAGAGCTGAGTGCTCTTGCTGGTGACTATCCCGTAGCGCCGCAGGTAAGCTCCCCTTGATGATGTCGATCAGTCAGTGCCCGACGCCCATGATCCCAGTCAGCTGAAGAATCCGTGCCACGTAGCCAAGAGTCAGCCGTGGAATTGCGCTCCACGACGAGGGCCAACATGTCACGGATCGAAAGATGACAGACGCCTGCAGTCGCGATGTTGGTACGTCGTCGTCGATGTCACACGCATAGTCGATCATCGATCTGTAACAGTCCGATCTGTACGAGTACCACTGAAATGCGCGAGAGGATCATCATTGTCCTCCGCGTAGCTCAGTTGGTTAGAGCGTCGCACTAGAGAAGCGAACGTCACGGGTTCAAATCCCGTCGTGGAGCACTTTCGCCCCATGACGATATATATGATTTGACCCGGCTCGTACAGTGAAAATCCCCGCACCGATTTCAGACGACCCTAACATTGGTATCGAAGCGACGGTTCGGAAACCGCCTCAGATGTAACGGCATAAGGCACACGATGTGACCTACGCTAAGATCGCGTATGCTCGGGCACGGCGATGTGACCTGCGCTACGATCGCGTATGCATGGGCACGATGTGACCCGCGTTGATGACGTGGATTCGGGCTGCATCCCAAGAACTGCGATGCACCTTCGGTGCGATGGGCTGCATCCCAAGAACTGCTACCCAGCTTCATCGCAGGCTGCCACATCATCACATCTGAGGTCGGACCTCTGAAAAGTAACTCGACACGAATGTCGTGAGGTCACGACACTTTAAAGAGGGGAGATATGTCACGGATCGAAAGATGACAGACGCCCGCAGTCGCGATGTTGCATGTTGGTACGTCGTCGTCGATGTCACACGCATAGTCGATCATCGATCTGTAACAGTCCGATCTGTACGAGTACCACTGAAATGCGCGAGAGGATCGTCATCCTCCGCGTAGCTCAGTTGGTTAGAGCGTCGCACTAGAGAAGCGAACGTCACGGGTTCAAATCCCGTCGTGGAGCACTTTCGCCCCATGACGATATATATGATTTGACCCGGCTCGTACAGTGAAAATCCCCGCACCGATTTCAGACGACCCTAACACAACACGTCGTAGAGCAGCCCATTAACCTTCTCGATAACCAGAGAGGCGTGGGGTCGTCGAGGTCAAAGGGGGTCAAGTCCAGCCCAGCGGACTCGAACTCAGTCCGAAGCTGCACCACCAACTAGGAGAGGCGGTCGGTGTCGTCGGTGCCACGGTAATGATGTTTCTTGGAACCAAGGATATCCTCGGGTTCCTCGCGGATACCCTTGGCCCAAGCCCGATGCAGTCGCCCCTTGTAGATGGCGTCGACGTTCGCATGCTCGTCAACCAGGTACCTCCGTAGCGCGATGTCGTCGGCGTCCTTGCTGGCAGCAGCAGGGGCCACCACAGGTGGGGTGCTGGCGGTCGGGGTGTCCCGAACCGCATCCAGAAGCCGTATTGAGGAGTCCAGGTCGGAGTCCTTCAATCAATAGGCGTTTGCGTGCTCGTGTAGATGAAGCCATTACTCTGAAAGCCAGAGAAAAGACGGTGCGCGGCTGCACGTTTGGGTGTTGTGGCGGAAATAAAGGGAAGACGTAGAGGCAGAACGTGCGGAGAGGCCATTCGAGCGTGGAGCACTTGCAGATGTCGTCATGGTCAAAGGTGTCGCGCACACCAGCCCACGTTGCTGGAAACAGTGCAGCAGCCAAGGGGAGAACGCTTCCGGCAGACATAGTAGAACGAACTCACGGATTGATAAACATACGAGATAATAAATAGTCGTCAGACTGACACACGCGGAGTCGCCGAAGATGATACACCGGAAATGACACGTGACAATACGAACATGTCACAATGCCAATTCCAGCACACCACCTCAGCTGAGGTGGCTCTACAGCTTGTGCAAGTCACCACCCTAGCTACTAGAGTTTACATCTAATGAGAATGTTAAAGTGCTGTAGCTAGAAGATCACAAGTGTAAAGAAATTAACAGAGGATGCCGGATAAACATGTAGCCAGTCAGCTCAGCTCACATGGAAAGATTCCTCAGGCAAATTCCTCCCGACTAGTGGTCAGTAGCTAGTACAGTGCCGCCTGTCTGCTCATGGGATAAAAAAGTAACCAAGATCGGAGCTGCCTGTCGGCTTAGCTTGTAGCCATCGATTGCGAACAAATTGTAAGGACTTAAATGCCTAAAGGTTCGACTTACTGGGGCCGAAGCTGTCCGCAAGTGGTCAGAAGCTCAGAACGAGAATCTAAGATACATCGGAGACAATCCCAACTCAGCTAGTGATCGAAACACTGAAGTAAAAGCCCTGCCTGTCCGTTTAGAAACTAAGATGAACCATAAGAATAACCCCCGTAGAAGCTGCTGCTAGCACCACAGACCCAGAGTCGTAGTGGCCCCCAGAATCGTAATCGGAGTGGTCAGCCTCGTCCTCGCAAGCACCACCAGAGTCGTGCCCCTCGTGATCGTCGGAATGATTGGTGTAGGACTCATCGTCGTTGTCATCGAGAACTGGGTCAACGTGCCCTGAAGAGAGCGAAGCATTACCGGTCGAAATAAATGTTGGCGGTAAAAATTCTGCTGTTGCAGCGTCGAAAAGACCGCCAGAGTCATCCTCCTTGAAGCCTGTGTCCAGAGAGGAAGGTTGTAGCAATTGTGAGGTAGAGAATTCCGGAGAAGCCAAGTGGCCATGAACCCCCTGTTCCCCCTCCAAATCGTCTTCAGACTCATCGTAGTACCGCCAAGTGGGTATTCCGATTCATCGTCGCTCTCACTATCTTCACAAACTGCATGAATGTGCTGTCCAGAGTTGACGATAGAACGCGAATCCGCAGAATGATGTAAGTGACGCTCGACACGAACAGGAGGAGCCTGTCGTGTGAGCCCGCGCGTACTGGAAGAGCCATTCGCGGGTCTCGTGGTCGTGATCTGTGACGAAACATATTGGGTGTCCAAAATCGCGGACCCATTGCCAACGCCCTTCTCGCACAGAAAGATATAGTCGGAATCAAAGACGAATCGGACGCAACACCACCAACTGCTGCGCCCTCTGAAACAATGAGATTCAAAATAATTGGCTCGAAGGCTGTTGGAGGCTGCGGTAAAATCCGCGAAGCACCCCGAAAATGAGCGAGCGCTCTAGCTTGGGCTTGGCACAAAGAAATGAGCTGAGCGCGCTTGGAACTAGAAACTTTCCCCACCAACTTCTCGTCACACGATAACAAAAGAGCAAGAAGCTCCCCATCGGACAAAACATCTGCGAGAGCCATCGCGGAAAAACGATCCGCCAAAGAAAGCGAACGACGCGCGAATAAAAATGCCGATACCACTCCGCCGTAAATTCCCGTAACTGCCGGACCGCCGCCCAAGCGAAAGCGAGAATTGGATTCCGTAAGCCGCGATAAAGATGGCCACGCTCAAAATAAAGATAGAGCGATTACGAAATAAAATTCACGCTAAAATCACAATACGCAAGCGTAAAGTGGTCTCATAACTTGCTCCGTAGAAACAAGCACAACAACCAAGGGGAGAACGCTCCCGGCGGATATAGAACGAACTCAAGAATTGATAAATATACGAGATAAATAGTCAGACTGACACAAGCAGAGTCACCGAAGATGATACACCGGAAATGACACGTGACAGCACGAACATGTCACAGTGCCAATTCTAGCATACATTGTTTGCATCGATTTTATCTTGGTGAGTTGGTATAACCAGTTGATATACTTCCAATTAAAAAATTTTAATATCGAAGGTGTGCATCCTTCATTTTTTAATTGTTCATCATAAGTAGTTTAGCAAACACACCTTCAATAATTAATTATGAGAATCACTTCCGAGAGCATATTGCACGCCCCATGCCAAGTGTGATGAATGGGTTAGCTAGGATAGGGGGGTAGCAACGGTATTTGTAGATACCACCTACCAATGGAAGTAAGTCAGATAACCTGTCGCTGTGTCACACGACAATCTCAGTCCCAGGCCACAACCGCAACCGTATAAACCGCGACCTTCACCTTGAGCCCGAGCCCCGCCCCGTGGTCATGGTCTCGAGAGTCATAGTCAGAGTGTCTCGAGGCTCGATGACGCGACGCGACGCGACGCGACGCCTCGAGTCTCGACGTCTCGACCGCGTGTCACCTGTAGCCCGTCGCGTCGCAGGCGCAGGCGCAGGCGCCCCGACGCGACGCGACAGCGACAAGCGAAGCGTTGCGTTGATCGTGCCCATTCGCGATAATTATTGCCTTGCTCGAGCGACTCGATGAACGATCCCACTTGTAGCTCTAAAGTTAAAGTAAACCGCGGCCCCTTTTCAGTTTAATTGACTCTGAGCACGCTAGAGACTCATTGCACTGAACTTTCCCACCAGAATTCATTTTATATACCCATAATCCCATTTTTTAGCACGAAATATCTACAGCTTCTCAAGGAAAAAGCGAAGAATTTCAAAAGGCGACCGTAGTAGCCATTGTTTTGCGCTGTGCACGTTCTCCGCAGCAGGTTTGGGAAAGCAGCACTTGAGAGCATGGGGGCCGAAGATGGTCCAGCGGCGCAGCAGTCTTCGAGCTCGAAGCAACCATTTTTACCGTCGGGAATGGCCACTGAGCTTGGGCTTCCTCCAATAGCGAAGCCGCCAATCCAAAGGGATGCCCCACCCCCTGACATGGTCACAAAGCACAAGCGATACATCCTGAATGAGATACAGAAAGAAAGGGCGAAGCGGGAAGGCAAAATACAGGCCAAAGCCGACGAATTGGCTCATAAACAGAAGTTATCTGATTTTTCATCTGGCCTCCGGTCGCGCATCCTGAATGGGCAGGATGTGAGCGATAAGTGGGCTCCGGCCGCGGCTGCCAAGGAGGAAAGGGCTTTTCGCACGGCTCGTGCGACCGGGGGGGATGACGGATGCGTTGCTGAAACTACCGTTGATGACAAAGATATTTCAGCTTTGGATGCAGAAATGGCCGCGCTAGTTGACGGTGCTTTGAGCGGAGCGGTGAAAGACAAACCGCTCTCAGACAGCAAACCAAAGAAGCAAAAAGATAAGCTGCCCGCCTGGGCGCTGACAGAGGAAGATGCTGAAAAGAAGGAGGAGGAAGAAGAGGCGGAGCTTCTCAGTTTCGTAGATGACCTTGATTATGACCAGTACATTGAGGGCTGCGATGATGCGGATCTGAAGGAAGCGTTGCGACTCATGGCCGAGGCCGAAGCCGAGGCACCCTCCTTGGAAGACGCTATGCAGGAGGAGAAGTGGAAGTCTAACTTTGCGATTGCCATGAACCATCTCGCTAACAAAGACGCAGTTGGTATGGCGGGAGGTGGTCCTGCGAAGAGCATGTTCTCTCGAGGATCCCAAGGACCGCCAGAGCTCGGCACCACTGGCGAGAAGAAAGGATGGAATTCCTCCACAAAGGGAGGAGACGACGACGCCGTGCCGGCGTCCAAACTTGCCGCCGCGCAGGCTTTCCTCTCAGAGGATCCAGACATGGCGAAAATGCACTCAACGAAAAGTGCGAGAGCTCTGTTGGAAAAGGCACAGGAATGAGTCGGACCAGCCCGCTGTTCAAGCTTGCGCCCGTAAAATAGTGTGGTCTCTCAAGCGTGACGGCTTGCAGTCCGTTTTGCTTCCCCCGCTGCCGCTTCATTAGTGTCTGAAAAACCGACAAGGTGACAATGAGAACGCAGCAACTAACTTTTTAATAGAATTGGAACGCCTAATATGTGCCACGTGCGTGTCTGTGTCACCTGAGGGTGGCGTCCCCGCCCGGTTTTTGGTTTTTACTTCGCTGCGGTGACGACCGGTTTGAATCGTTTTGCGCGCGTTACGCCACTCGGGGTGTTTGCACAAGCATGCGTACCTTCCGCACACAGTCCAGCTTGCTTTGGTGCCTGAGGAAACTTCTCTCCTTTATCACCCGGTATTCTCGTACCGAGAAGGAGCGCGCCCTCTTCGCTTCATGCCAAGTTAAGTGTTGGGAGACGTACAGCAGCAATTACAGTGCAGACTTCAGGTCGGAGGGGACATGAAGGTCTTGTTCAGTGTAACGTGGGTGTGGTTAAGAGGCTTTCGTGAATGCTCTTCAGCAGCCACATTCCTGACTCAGAGCTTCAGCATCCTGGCTCCTGAGATTTTCTGGGACGGTTATTCATCGTGTGAAATCATGAGGACGTTGTTCACAGTTGATATGGCGTAACAGTATCATGGTGGTTTGTATGACGAGCAATAGACAAGTTTGTCGTTAATGTAAGATCGCTGTGCACACCCCTTATTCTATGCAGCATCTTTATTGCAGATAGGTTAAAGTTAAAACCTCATTGTCCGGTAAAATACCACTTGTTTCCCCTGTTTGGAAGTCGCTTAGGGGGAAAACTTTCCCTTTGGTTTTGATGGTACCACGCGGTTATCACCTCCCACACTCCGTTATGACAAACCCATCCTCACAGGATAGGCTGGATCGCTTCCGAACGAGGCGCAAGGACGACAAGAGGTTAGAGTCCTTCCTACTATTGCATGGCCATGTTGAAATAGTTCACTCCATACATTCACTGTTTTATCAATTATTGGTTGCATGCGAGAACATTCAGGCTCATTGAGGGTTTAAAATGAAGGCTACGATCTGATTGCAAGTATATTGACGAATATATCCTTGCTTGCGAGCCGGCTTTTGGAGGGTTATTTTAGGTATGCGCTATAGGAATGTCGTAGAGTCAAGCAAAACGGACGCACCGATCAATTGTATTTCACATCAATTATCCGTATACTATTGATTTTTCATCAATAAGTATCTGTGACTTTACAAATTGGCATGCAATGAGAATACTTGATCCGGCCGAATATGCCTGTCACCCGTCATCATGCGCTGTCGAGTAAATATTAGAATTTTCCAGTGACACTTGCTCAGCGGGGTTTCAGCGATTACAAGATATCTTCGATTTCATCAGTATGCGGCATTCCGATGTTACGTTTGTGCATATATTGTGAAGAACCAAATATTCAAGGGTGGGCCATTGGGCACGCAAATACCGATCATGAGAAAATGAAAAACAAGGCCTTATTTATAGCACCTCGGAGTTGCTACAAACCTTTCACCTCAGAATATTCGCTGCAGATTATAAGCAGAGTGTGCATTGTCCGCTCCCATATATGGATGTGGTTACAGACGGAGTGATGGCAGGAGTGTATCGCATGCAGCTGCCTGGACATTCGGGACTTTCCCCCTTAATACTATGACGGGAGAAAATATATGTGACGGGAGAAAATATAATAGAAAAAATAATATATATGACGGGAGAAAATCTGTCAGTGTTAATATTCCCGAAAATCGCACCAAACGTCTATTCCCAAAAATACATTTTTTCAAATTCCCGACCAATTATGATGCCATGTTTGGCCGTAAAGTATGCTTACAGATAAAATTCAACGGAAAACAAGTCGTTTACAAATGGGGGGTGTCTCACTATTTTCACAGTGCTGCTGGGGTGCCGTATGGCATCCTCATCTCATCGCTGTTAATGGGTTAATGTTAATGCAAATGGGAATGAACTACGAGTCTACTCAGGAAGACGCGTTAGAGATGCAAGCTAACCTGTTGTTACAGCATGCAAATAAAATACTCAGATAATTCAATTTTATATGCAACTAATCGCCGATTGGAATGATAATATCTATTTGCTGTACACTGTCCGCCCTATAAATTATATTCACTGCACTATGAAATATACCACTTTATGCAGCAAGCGTTTCATATTTAGTGACCTGTAAATTTTCAGCCTAGTGTTGGATACGGTGCTATGAGCAGCAGACACCAGCCCCAGTCATGCAATGTGCTCTTGTATGCCAAGGTGCTGTGTCTAGATATGCTAAGAACAGCAAACATATATTACTGGTGACATGCAGTACGGGGGAATCTTCCTACAGACTACACATTTATTTCATAGGTTTGATCTTCGCTATCTGTTTCTGTCACACCGTTCAACATCGCCGCGCCACATATCCATATCTGCTTGGAAACTGTTAATTGGGTCTACAGATACCTGGTTGCTTTGAGAATCCGGCTGTGTCAATGGGTGAATCTTCTGTCTACTTGTAATGCTACTTTGATCTAAAGGTCTCTTGAAGAAGGACCATGGTCCGATACTTTTATGATACATGTACCCTAATATGCATAATATGGAAAGCGCTCCACCACCCACACTGCCATATATGATCATTGTTGTCATGTTCTCATTGGATGCACTGTCGCCCTTCGGGGACTGCTCAGCAGATGTATACACGACGGGCTCCGGCGCGGGTGGAGAAATCGTTGGTGGACTAAGCAACGGTGGAACAATGGGTAGCGTAGGGAGAGGAAGGGAGGGAGGTGCAGTGGGTTGTGGAGGGGGATCAAGAAATATGGGGGAATCAGGGATGGATGGTGGGGCGGGCCGGCAAGGTGGTTGAGCTGGTGACGGGTATGGAGATGGTGGTGGAGATGGTGGTGGTGTTGGTGATGGTGGAGGGCCTTGGTGGAGGCGGAAAAGGGGAAGGTGTGGGTGGAATCGGTGGGAGCGATGGAGGGACCGGTGAGATGGAAGGCGGAGAAGGCATCTCGGGTGGTGGCAGGTCTGGAGGGAGAGGGGGGAGGAGGCTGCTGGGGGGGAGGGGTAAGGGGCCACTTGGGATTGGAGGATTTGGGGTGGGGCGGAGGAAAAGGAGAGGGTGGAGGCAAAGGAGATGGCGGGGTAGAGGAGATGGTGGGGGCAGTGAGGGAGGAGCAGAAGGAGGGGTGGAGAGGGGGAGGTGGAGATGGTGGAGGAGGAGTAGGTGGCGGAGGTAAAGGTCGCGGCGGAGGTGGAGGTGGAGAGATGGGAGGGTTGGGTGGCAGATATGTAATGAAGGGGATGAGGTCTGGAGAGGGGGCGTTCTTGCCAGAGGCTGGGGCGAGTGGCGGTGGTGGGGAGACTGCTGTCACCTCAGTTGCTACCTCAGATGCGGTAATGCCTCCGTAGCTTGAGAACGTGGGCTCATCGAAGATCGATCCCGGGTTTGCTGCGATCCGCAGATACAAAGGGAAGTCAGCAGGAGGGCACACAATCACACGTCGATGCCCTCACAGGAGTCGCTCCAAGGATAAGCCACAAACATCCGGACTGGCTTCAGCAGCTTCAGTGCGCAGGCAGTGCTGTCGCTTTCACTGGTAGGCTCCGGGAAATCCGGATATGTGTTCTGAAGTGTGTGCCGAATCCTTCGCACCCCGGTGTGGGTACATAGTGCAGGCGATCTCCTGTGGCTATATGGTGCCAAAAGACTCGGTGCAAGGATAAGCCACACAACTATAACACAGACCCGGCAATCAGGGTATGACGGCAACTTCCTTGGATACACCCCGGCAACACTGGGTGGGTGAGTATTGTTGGAGGGGAGGTATATGGGGTGGGGTGGTGGGGAAGGGGGGCAGTTATCCCCTGTCACATCACCCCTAGGATATGTTATCTTATGGTCTTGGTTTGCACCCTTGGGGTCTTTTATCTTATAGGTATTTGGGCGTCAAGCTCAGCTCTAAATTAATTACATACCCCCTGTGTTTTTTACGTTACTGAAATCTGGCGATACGGACCCCCGCCTTGTCCATGACGGCTGGTGTTGCCGGGGTGTCCTTGGATGTAAACTGCCTTTGTCTTATTCCTTCAATCGATTTTGCATAGCGTCACCAAGGAAATCCAATCTCAGTTTAGCACATACACACACGTATAATCCATAGAACCGCCTGTTCAATCACGGTTCAATACTCTTTTCCAATGTGCACAAGCTGAGAACAGCGCTAGACCTTAACCCCAAACTGGCGCTGAAGTGTACAATGCGCCAGTCATGCGAAACGCAAGAAGCGCCATCTGACTGCTGTGAACGAGTCTGCAATGGTGATTGTACAGAATGCTCGTTTATTGCCACGCGAGACACGACCCCCCGAAAGCATTTCCGAGGTTTCAGAGCAAATCTGGCACTTCACAACGAAAGCAGCCTGCCAGAGGTGGCACGCGGGGATTTGATGAGCACATGCGGGCACCCATGTTGATCATGCAGAGAGCGGTAGCCACACGCACGAGCAACAGGCGCGCTCCTTGCTGCAGAATGAGCCGCAACGTACAAACACCTCATGCAGTGTGACGCAGCATGCTGAAAAGGTGGGGAGAAATCAAAGGGTCATATTTTCAAATGTCTGACGTCATTAGGGATTTAGGGTGTGTCGGGATTGGAGTAGGGATTTAGGGTCGATGGGAGCTGGCGGGCCTACAATTCAATGTGGTGGCCATAGTGTCCGCGGAGGAATCTGCGCTGGTCTCAAAGAGGATCTGCAACCCCGACGAGGGCGGCCCCTGCTTCAGCCCTCGTGTTCCGTGACATCACAAAGCAGAGTGTGATTGCGTCTGACGCCGCAACGCAGTGCCCACCCGTCATTTGTAGCCAATCATTGTCAATACTGACATCAATATGAGTGGAAAGCAGACTTCTATTAAGGGGGTAGGTGGGGCATGGGTCTCGGTAGACCTTAGATGCCACCACGACGCTCGCTGCACCGAGTCCAACCACCTCTGTTTTATCGATATCAACCCCAGCTTTCGCGGCTGTGGCAACCCACCCCCGACCCACAACATGTGCCAGCTTCTTTTTACGCATCACTGCACTGCTTCCCTGCATCTCCCCTCGCCCGTTTCGCCTTCTCCTGGGGTGGGGCTTAGAAAAAATCGAGGCGGATGGATACTCTGAGGGCACGGGCACGCCAGATGGACACGCAGTGGACAGTACGAAGCGCCACTCTGACCCGCGGCACGTGACGCTTCCCCAGATTTCATCACTGCAAAGAAAACAAAAAACATTCGGCTGGAGGAGGATGAGAGAACAGTTGACGAATCAGAACTCGGCACGTATGCAAATTGTACCTTGCGGCCCAAGACAAAGGCGCGCGCTCCTCAACCGCTGCTAGACGGCCATCTTACAGCGAATCCCCAAAAACGTCTCTCTGGCTTTCTGTATAGTGCTCACGGCTTCTCATTGATTATGACGCTATACCGTCTTGGGCGGGTTGCGGTGAGCCGGCAACCAGGGTGCCACGTGGCTCTCCGTGCGGCAGATGAAAGGATCGTGCCTCACCCATCTGCGACCTGAACTTCTCAAGGAAGTCGAGGGTGAAGTCGGTGTCGTCGAATGCGGAGATGCTCAAGTCCGAGAACTTCACTTGAGAGAACAGCTGCGCCCCCACAGCACGCCCCCTCCTGCCCTTGCCGTCCCCTGCTCCTTGCCGGGCGGCTCTCGAGGAATCCCCGTTGATCTGGTGCTTTAGGCTGCCATCAGCCGTCCACTGATGCGTTGTGGCGAGCAGGCACGTGGCACGGACCTTTTCTCGAGCCGCTCCCTCCACGAGGGGCTCGCGAGTTTCTCCGCGGCCCTGGCGGAGTCTCTCCACGAGGGGCTCGCGAGTTTCTCCGCGGCCCTGGCGGAGTCTCTCCACGAGGGGCTCGCGAGTTTCTCCGCGGCCCTGGCGGAGTCTCTCCACGGTTTGGGGCATCCAAGATATCGGACAATTGGCAAGGGATTAAGTTACGGGGAGAGTTGAGAGAGGTGAGAGGGTTGAGAGGGGTGAGAGGGGTGAGAGGGGTGAGAGAGGGGTGAGAGGGGTGAGAGGTGAAGAGAGGCTCTGAGAGGGGTTAAGAGGGGCAGAGGGTGAAAAGAGGCTTGAGAGGGGTTGAGAGGGGGTGAGAGGGGTGAGAGGGAGGGATAGTGAGAGGGAGAGGGGTGGAGAGGGGTGAGAGGGGTGAGAGGGAGTAGTCCACACCCCGGCTAATCAGGGCAGGGGTCGGGAGGAGGCTGAGGAGGAGGTAAGGGAAGGAGAGGTGGAAGTGGGGAGGGTGGGGGCAGTGGAGAGGGTGGAGGCGGAGCAGGCAAGGGCGGGGGTGGGCTTGGGAGAGGGGGGTGAGGGAAGAGGCGGTGGTGATGAGGGTGGAGGGGGAAAGGTGGGTGATGGTGGTGGTGGCGAGGGTGATGTGGCGGCGGTGGCGAGGTGGGGGTGTGGCAAAGGAAGTGGTGGCTGGTCTGAAGTGCAGGTAAGAGGAATGGGTGGTGGTGGCGGGAGTGGTGATGGGGGGAGTGGAAGGCAGGGGGGCTGGGGGGAAAGGTGATGGTGGGGAGGGCTTGGACCGGCTGGTGGGGACGGGGAGTGGTGGAGGTGGTGGAGAAGGGAGGGAGGGGGGAGGGTGATGGGGGCGGGAGATGGCCAATGGGGGTGGGGAGGGAGAGGTGGGGGAGGGGAGGAGAGGGTGGTGGGGGAGATGGGGGTGGGCTGGGGGTTGAGGAGGGGGTGGGGGGGAAGGTGGGAGGTGGTGCCGGTGGTGGGCTTGGGGGCGCGGCTGGTCAACCCCCCCCCCAAACAACCTCAAGCCATTCGCGGTGAGCTCCCCGCGGTCTTCCTTACCTTGTGGGTGCGCCGCAGCGATCCCACGAGCAGCAGCTGGCAGTCACCAGCTCAGTCGCACCCCTTCAGCTCAGCCTCTGGGCATTGCCCATCGGAGCCAGCGCTTAGACCTCTGTATTTCTGCTCCGCTCTATAACCCTCGCCTCCAACAGGCTCCATTTTTCGGCGCCCCAGCGCGTCAGAGGTCAGAGGCTACATGCGGCGGCCAGCGCTGCAACCTGGCTCACCACCGCGCTGCACAGCGGACACGCTGCGCAGCGCTTTGTCACATCGGAATCGGCGTTAGGGGTTGTACCGAGGGTGTGGATGCCATGAGAGACTGAAGAGTTCGCCGCCTTCCCCCCTGAGCAGACGCGGGGCAGCTCGCGCTTCCCCGACATGGACAGCCGGGCCAATGCGCTCAAGCATAATGCCGCATAGCGACATTCAGCATTGATGCGAAATTCAGTCGGGGAATCGTGGGCGTGGGCCTCAGAGCGCTTACCGAGGGTGGAGGGGGTGGGCATGGCGGCGGAGCGCGGGCGCAGTGGCGGCGGGCCGCAGCGCGGTGGTGGAGATGGTGGAGGAGTTTAGTGGAGCGAGAAGTGAGGCGGCTGTAAGGGTGAGGAAAGGGAAAGGAGAGGGTGGCGGGGAGAGCAATCACGCCAACTTCAGTGCACGAGCCTGGAGGTAGAGCTTAGAAGAGAGTGGGGTTCGGGGCTGGAAGCGGGGGTAGCGATGGACGCGGTGGGGAGATGGTAGCGGAGAGGTGGATGCTGGAGGTAGAGAGGGAGCACGGCAGTGGGGAGCTCGAGGCGCGACAAGGGACTTAGTGGTGGTAGTTTTGAGTAGTGAGTGGGTAAAGAAGGCGGGGGGAGTGAGCGAAGAGGCGGGGCAGTGGACCCTAGGTGGCGGAGGCAACGGCGGAGGCGGTGATGGTGGCGGCGGAGGCGGAGGGAGAGCGGATGAGTGGTGGGAGTAGAGCGGGCGAAAGGGAGGAGTGGGGAGTTTAGGGGAAGCCCCGGACGGGCGAGAGGGAGGAGTGGTGGTGGGGAACATGGCGTGCCCAGTAGGGGCAATGGTGGCGAGTGGGGGTGGGGTGGTGGACTCGATGGAGGGTGGACTACTCTCTGGGGCAGGGGCGCTGAAGGGGGAGGGAGGTGGGTGAAGGAGAGGTGAAGTGGAGGTGGTGGCAGAGGTTGCGGAGGAGTTGCATAGGAGGTGGAGGGCGAGGGGAAGGCGGAGATGAGTGGAAGGGAGGTGAGGAAGGCGGGGGATGGTGGAGGCAGAGGCGATGGCGGTGGGGAGGTGATGAAGGTGGTGGAGAGACGGTGGAAGTGGTGGAGGGGACTTGGTGGAGGCGAAGAGGACGGCGAAACTAAGCGAACAAATGAGGAGGCGGTGCAACATAGCCCAAAGGCGCCAGGGGGGGTGCGCTAGGAGATGTGACACTCAGAGTGTAAGTGCCGTACTCCTCGCCATACCCATCCACAATGATGTAATAATTTGACCCTCCTGCGCAGCGAGTGCACTCTCAAAACTGGGACGCCGATAAATCACGCTCCACACAAAATTCATCAGTCGGGCCAACGCACTTCGTGCGCGCATGCAGTGTGTTGTAAACTCGCATGAGAATGGTCGCTTCGAGGTGCTCGAGCCCCGCTGCACGGAGTCGCAGCTGTGCACTCTGGCATCAAGTGCACAAGAAGTGGAAACCCGAGGCTCCAGCCCCCTGCAGGGACCGGACCCCTGGGGGGATCAAAATGTTGGCTCTTGCTCGGACAGATGACGATACCCTGAACTACTGGTCTTCATAAGTACGATGATCAATACGACATCTGATGACACGCACGTTGACATTGCCACCGCTTTGCTCCATGCTCGATGACGAGGTGACATATGCCACTTCGAAGGGGCGGCCAGCTGGACACAAGCGCGGAGGCGTCACTGAAGCGCAGTCGCGTCTGCGGTCCCCTTGACGCATCACACATGATGCCTCGATTGACGAGGCCGCAATGAGCAGTGCAGTCGATGCGCTCGGAAGTGCCCGATTGCAGCGCGCATGCAGTCACCCCATCGAGTCTGGCTCTGAAGCACGGGCTGCCCCACCAGCCTAGATATGCCGGGTTTTTGGGGGGTGGCACTGTTTGGACCGTCGGTCAACGCACTGGTGCGCCGTGGATCACCTGTGACTGCTAGGTCAGCGATAACCGAGGTGTATCCGACACAGTTGCCATAGTCGTCATTGCAGGTGACGTAGCTCGCCAGGTTGCCCTCTTGTTTGTACACGTACAGCTTTGTGTCGAAGAAGGAATCCTGCAGGCGGCCCAAGCCGGCCAGAGCAGCCCTGAGCCTCCCTTTGTAGCACCGCAGGCCGGCCAGAGCAGCCCTGGGCCTCCCTTTGTAGCACC
>LGRX02000812.1:0-33390 GCA_001247695.2 Cymbomonas tetramitiformis
GGAGAACTTCGAGAATGGGTGGAGAAGGAACACGGAAGGAGGGTGGCGGAGAAGCTTGGCCGGAAATTGAGGCCGTGGGTCACGGAGTTTTTCTTTAGTGTATGGTGCCAATATAACAAAAAAATGGTAGAGGGGGAACACGAGTTCTCGAGCCGTATCCAGAAGCGATATGGGATCCGTGCGGGTGATTTGAGGAGATACGGGAAGAGCGCGCGCCCGACTACGATGGGACAGGACCGTACGGTGGAGCCGGAAGAGGGACAGTCGGAGAGGCGAGAGGGAGTTTGTGATCGACTAGATTCGAATCTGGATGGGGACACGGGGGTAGACGTAACCGGTATCTTGACACGGCAGGTGGAAATGGGGAATGCGGACATGCCAACCGAATCTAACCGCACACCACCGCCTCGTATCCATTTTCAAAATGATTGACACGCCTTGCAATATCTGTATCGGAAAACCGATTTTTGAACGTGCTTTGAATATCCCTGTAGAGTCTTAGTACCGTTAAACACCTACTATAGTAAAACCCGCACGAGGTCATAGGCACATGGGTTCTTGATAGTTACCGTTACTAGCATATTCATGGATGCATCCGGAGCACCCCCTCTTCTTGGACGTCCCACCCTCACCCCCGGTTTTCAGAGCACACCCATTGGCTTTGGTATTGCTATGGGCTTACGCCAGACTTTGGTGGGCTTGAGGGGGGTGGGGGAGGGTGTGGCGGTTGACGGGAGGGGCGTGGGAGCAGCGGGTGCCGACCATTATGAGCGCGGAGGTTACCGATTTGGCGCAGTAGTTAGTCTCGACCAGTGGGAGAGGATTGGTTGTCATGGCGGCTGCTGTAGAGTTAGATTAGTCGGTTTCTCCATGTATGTGCTAGCAGGGGGAACTTTTAGGATAGGGACTGCCCTTGACCCTGTATGGTAGCCGGGGGCGAATTGGCTCCCCGGGGTAAATTAATTTGTGTCATAGAGATCACAGATATGAGCTCTCTAGGGCTCTATATCGTAAATGTAAATCTTTATGATTTTTGGATATGAATTGTGAAACTTTTGGCTTCCTCCGGATTTGCAAACGGATTTCTCACCGCATGGCTGACGCGAAGGAAGTCTAAAAATCTTTACTACTGCGTCACCGTAATTAATTTATTTCCACCGTGTACCTTTATTAACAAGTATTACGCTTTATTGGCTCGCTGCGTAGCGCTTTCACGCATTGCCCTTGCCTTGAAATACACTTCCTGATACTACTGCAAGAGATCAGCGCCATAACCATATGCGATCGTCCCAGAAGCTTCCAGGGCGTCAAACCCCAGTTTTTGCGCGCACATTAGGGGCAGTGATCGCACTAGGTCTGGTCCTTGAGATCCAACCATGTGCGCACGACATTGGCGAGTTAGTGTACAGTGTGTTGGATCAGCACATGTTCTGTCATGCGCGACTGCCCATGACGGCCTACTTCCAAGTAACCCAAGACTTTCTTGATTGCAACAAGTACTGGTTAGAAGAAGTGCCGCTGCCACTTCCCAACGGCATGGAAGCGTGCAGCACAGAGCACCGTCTCGGCCCGGGCAGCAACGATCTTCACAACTTTATTGAAGACAATTTCTTGTCGTACCCACTCCCTAGACTCCCCTCTCTTCCGCCCGGTGGCATATTGCGATCTTGAGGGGTAGCGGAACCGGTCGTGTCAAGCACAAGTCGCATTACTCATTTTTCTCCTTCAGAGAGGCGGATGAAATAGCGAAAACGCCGCGCAGTAACTTGTGATTCCTTCTCACTGACCCGCCCAGCTTAAAAAATGCGCATTCCACTTTGATCTCCCAGCGCCATCACGATAATAACGATTGGTGCCACTTTAGGTTCTCTTTGTACACATGACCGCGCATAAGAGAGCGAGGGCTTAGTGACAGGATGCCGTTATGCAGGCTGTCCACAACGCCGCGACAAGCCAAGAGCTGTGCCTCCATTCGCGGTATCCTGCTGAGGGGGAAAATATCGTGCTGGGTGAGAGAAGCGGAGATGATGAAGTACCTGAGGTGAGTAGGACTCCCCGAGTTGACGTAACACCCATGACAGAGACGTTTCATTGGCTGCATGCTCGGGTTCTTTCGGGATAAGCCGTTGCTAGTTCTTTTGCGTGCTTGAGTTTACATTGCTTCCATGATTCTGTCAAAGTGGCGAGGCGGTCTCCGGGAGACGTGGATTGTAAGCACCTAAGGATGGTTAAGATTCGCACGCGGGTATACATGTAGGGTACCCTTTCAACGGAGCGTTGCGGCCATCTGCTAGCATGCAGCTTCACATTATCCGCCTTAACATCACAACTTCTCACACGCACCCTGAAAAAGGTGGGAAGGATATGAGTGGCAAAATCAGGATTGGCTTCAAGATGGGTCTCAGCCCCCGAAACGTGGACGATCCGCTACCTCAACATACGCCGCCACCACCTGAGTCAGCTTCCTATCATATGCAAGGCGAGGCTCGTCTCTCCGGCGCCGGAATCAGCACCCTTGATACGACTGTCCCTCTGAATCCGCACCAGAGCGTCCTACCCTGCTCACAATTCACTCACCAGCCAGCGTGCCGAGACCGGGGGCTCGGTGACAGATGCGCCGTGTGCAGACGTTCGACGTGACTCAGACACCTGTATGTTCAGAAACTCTGTACGTTTTAGCCTACAGGCCCCTCTTGAACTGCCGGTATGAAAGCGGTGCAGAGTATCCTTCCCGAAGACAGTTGCACTGTTGTCACGGCAAAGGTCCCTCAAATCCCACCGCGCTCCGACCGCTTAGCAGCCGTGTTAAACGGAGAGTACGCATGAGCAACCGGCCTTGACGCATTCAACTTATTGAGCATTCAACAGATTACCTGCCAAGGCCTTCCTCTTGCGGGCCGCCGTGCAGCTTGTTGAGCGTTGAGCGTTGCTAAGCTGTGCGAATGCACGCAGGCACCGACCAACCCTTCGAAGTGTCCGATTCGAGAATGGCAGAGGCTCTTGGAATTCCCTCCTCTCCATCTCCACCTTGCCCGCAGTCGCCTTCCATGTGGGGGGACTCTCCCAGAGGTTCGAGCCTTGCAGTGCCATTCTCTTGTTGGGGCGTATGTGTAGAACTCAAATCTCGAGCGAACTGGGAGAAGATAAGGATGCGTGGACGCTTTAGACATCGTCAAAGCCGAGACGTCAAGCAAGCTTTCAATCCGCTAGTTGCCTTGACACTTTAGGGCTTGAATGAAGCTCACCACTTGATCAAGCTTGAAGGTATCATCGTGGCCATAGGGTTGTAGGACGTCTTGCAGGCTCACGGGGTTGTCATACATTCAACGTTGTATAGCTTCAACCGGTTTCCAGAATTCGGAGTATATACCCTGACAACATGCGTGCCACGTGGCCATGGTGCCATGGCGCTGCGATGGAGGCAATGACGTCGCATAACCTGGTGACGAATTAACCTCACCACTTAAACGGACCACTGTTTAAATGACGCCTCAACAGTCAGAATGGGCTCGCTGCCTTGCAAGTAAGGAAAGTAGAGGACAAGCCCCGAGCCTCTTAGCAGCCATTGCACATTTCTTCGCTCGATCGCGCACATCCCAGGGGCGCATGTCTGAATGCAAAGTGGCCACGAATGTTTTGGCACCAGAGAAGGGCACCGCACAGGCCATGGAGGTGATGTGTACCAGCGCATATCTGATAACTTAAACATATTTCTTTCTTTTTATTTTCTTTTATCTTTCTTCTTTTCTTTTTATGTTTTCTGCTGTTTTTTGGTGTGAATATTAGCTATCCAGCCTTATACTTCACATTTTCTTATTCATGACAAACACGCGCTACCCAGCCTAGTATTACAATCACTTTTCCGATACAATGTATGGTCTCGAACCTATAACATCTACATCCTTATGTATAGTCTTGGCACCATGCCTAATCCTAACATGTAAAACTTGCTTGTTCCTTAATTCATTTGATCAACACTAACTGAGGTCCACTTTCCCAAGCTTCCCTTTCAACATGTCGCTCTTTAACAATCACTAGCAGAATTCCTAGATTGACATCTACCATTGACCAATCATTAGCAGCATATGCCTGATTCTGGTACTCATCCACCACTCATCAGGCAGATCATGATACTTATATTGCCATTGCAGATCTTCTCCTGGAATCTACCAGATCCTTAGTATAATCATTGTCATTGCAGATCTTCTCCTGAAATTTGCCTTGTCACCAATTATTTCCCCCATTCGCTCGATCATGTGAAAATCCCGTTATTTCCCATTATTCGCGAATGTGTCATACAGCTGTGACTGGCATGCAACAAGGCCCTTGCAGCATGCAACCATCCGTCGCTAGCATGCGACCAGACATCTACACCATGCAACCACCTGTCAAAAGCATGCAACTAGGCATCTGTAGCATGCAACGCCTCATCGGAAGCATGCAACCAGGCCTCTGCAGCATGCAACCACTCGTTGGTAGCATGCGACCAGGCTTGGTAGCATGCGACGCTACATCAGAAGCATGCAACCAGGCATCTATAGCATGCAACGCCTCATCAGAGGCATGCAACCAGGCATTTGTAGCATGCAACCAGGCATATGCAGCATGCAACCAGGCCTCTGCAGCATGCAACCATTCGCCGGTAGCATGCAACCCGGCACCTGTAGCATGCAACGACTCATCGGGAGCATGCAACCAGACATTTGTAGCATGCCATGACCCATCGGGAGCATGCAACCAAGCATCTGCAGCATGCAACCACTCGTCGGTAGCATGCAACCAGATCTCTGTAGCATGCAACCACTCAGCTCGTACCTCCTGGTACAACTCCTCCCCCCTCAAGAGCGGCCTATCTCCCGATGCCGCTCCCAGTGTCTTCAGCAGGTATCAAGCTCCCCGAATTGAAGATGGTGGAAGAGATGACGCCGTAATGGAGCCGGCACGGGGTACACGGCGTGAGGATCTCGTGCCCCTGGTTGCTGTGAAGACGATGGTCCAAGCTGAGCAGTCTCAGGGTGTCCTCCGGTGGCCCATTTGCATGCGCAAGGTGTCCGCGAGGTGCACTCTAGCAATGGCGTTGGTGGGGGTGAGCTAGTCCAGATGCATGTTGGCTTACGATATCGTTCCCCATACTTGCAGTAGGTGCAGAAAAGAAGTTGTGGCAGTCCACGAATTACTGACCGCAACCGCGATGCATTCGGGTATCTTCCTTCAGGATTTTCAAGAAACCAGTGCTTCGGCTTTAAGTACTCGATAGCATCCAGGGTGCATTTCACACTCTTATCTGCTCCTTTCAGATCAGGAGGTCCGCCCGTGGTACGCGCCTGACTGTATTGAGTACATGGAGGGCTGGCCCAGATGACGTCAAAGAATCCCGGTGGATATTGAGTGGGGTCCCAGTCCTCCATTGATGCGAGATGGCCGGGTTGCCGACGTGGGTCGTTGTCGAGCGTAACCACCGAGGCAGACAGGAAGCATTTCACAAACTCCCTCTCCACCGACCCAGTTCCACTGAACAACACCAAGATTCTCACTGGCCGGGTCTTTCGCTCTTCAAGGTCAGTGATCACCACTAGCTCTCCATTCCCCATGATTTCCACCCGCTCCCACGGCAGACAGAAGTCTTCCGGTGGGGAGTCCACTTCCGGGACGTCACATGGGTGTTCCATTAGCTGGGATAAGGTAACACCAAGATGAGCTGGTCCGGGCTGTTGTTGTTGATGTTGCCGCCGGCTGTAATCAACAGACTTCCGCATGTCCGCCTGCATGCCCAGCCGTTGTGCCTCAAACTCCTTGAGCTGCTGGTTCTCCCCACCTCTGTCCATTTTGTCTCTAGTGCGCCACTGGTCGTGAGCTGCAGAGTAACCCATCCAGCGTACCTTCCATTCCTCCACCGATTTGCCCTTGACCATGCGCACACGATACGCCAGGATCTTGTCCACGTGAGCTTCCGCTTGCCCATCAACGATCACTGGGTCAGGTACCGGCGGTCGTGCTCGAGACGCAAACTCATCTGTGCCGGAAACGTACGGCTTCAGACGGTGCTGGGCGAACACGTCGTGTATGCGCCAATGTGGCGGTAGGGCCAATCGATATGCTACCGGAGCCCTGCGGTCCGCCTCCGCCAGTTCCGCCTGCAAATCGTTGTAGAAGCACTCCACCACGGACACAGGCCCGTGCCAACGCTTGCCGAGCTTCCGGCATAGTGCGCGGTCCATCACCTTCTACGTCAGGTGGCGGGCCTCGATCCACACTAGATCCCCCACCGCGTACCTATGCTGCTTGTGGCGCCGGTCGAACTGCTCCCGTTGGCGTTGCTGAGCCAGCTCAAGCCGGCTACGCGCGTCCCGCGACTGTAACGAAAATTTGTCAGCCATCTCATGGGCGGTACCCACCCCCCCTTTCCGTCGCGCAGAGGTAGGGAGAGTTGCAGCCTCCAGGAAGAGGTCCAGCTGAGACATCGGGGACACCCCGTAGCACAGCTCGAAAGGAGTGAATCCCGTGACGTCACTACGCGAGTCGTTGATAGCGAACTCCACGTCGGTCATGTAGAGGTCCCCGTCGTCCGGGTTGGCACCCACAAACGCGCGCTACATGTCCTCCACTACGCGGTTAGTGTGCTCCGCTTGTCCATCTGAACATGGGTTGTAAGGCGTGGTAGAAGCCACACGCACCCCCATAAGCCGCATCAGCTCACGCCAGAACGAGTCTTGGAACCGGGGGTCGCGGTCGCATACAATCTTCATGGGGGCTCCATGCTGCCTCCAGATCACGTCGAAGTAGATGCGTGCCACGGTCTGGGCAGAGCTGTCCCCAAAGTTCATGGGAACGAGGTGCACCATCTTGCTCAGCTTACACGTGAACGTGACAAAGGCGTCATTTCCGTGGGTAGTGAGCGGTAGCCTTGTAACGAAGTCCACGCTCCTGCCGGTTGCGCTGGGGAATGACGTGCGGATTCAACAAGCCATCGGGTAGGAGGCCCGGGGACGAACTGCTTGGCACGTAGGACAGGAGGCCACCCATTTCGCCACATCCTCAGAGGCATTCTTCCACCAGAACCTTCGCAGAACCCTTTCCAGTGTCTTCTCCCGGCCAGTATGGCCTGCAGCGATGGAGTCGTGGGCCTCTTTGAAGACCACTTCTCGTAAGGGAGAGTCCTCGCCGAGGACCAACTGGTACCGACCCGCGGCTACACGCCACAATACGCCTCCGACGACACGGAAGTCCTTCGTGGCATGGTGCGGGGCTGCAAGAACTTCATCCCGCTATTGCCGAAGTGGACCTGCACGTGTGTATTCATCGCGCAGAGACTCAAGGAACGTGACGTCCGTGGGGGGACCCGAAGCATCGCGGGTCTTGGCAGCCTTGCCTTGTTGCAGTATCGGGGGCGCCACTCGGGGATGCCGTACCCTCGGCACCTGCTGTCGGGTAGGGGGAGCATGCACCACCAACACAGGCCACGGAAGGTCATGTAGTACACCGTCGGGAGTTTCGAACAGCTGTGTGGGCACTCCCCGTTCGTCGTGAGTTGGTATCACCTCCACCAGCCTCATACCAGCCATCCTGAAGAGCCGCCTCCACTGTGGCATGCGAGCTTGGATGTCCGGTAAAAGGAATACCGCCGAGGTATGTGCGGGGTCCCGCCGCCATTCATCCACATACTTCCGCAACACCGCCTCGATGGAAATATGATTGCGGGAGTACGGAGGGTTGCACCAGACGTGCTTCCCTCGCCACCGTTGCCGCAGGCAATCAGTCCGGTAGGCGTCCACTTGACGGTTCAGTCCACCCAGGTCACAACACGCGTCAACGTCGAAGATGCCAAATTGTCGTTGGAGGCGCTCAAAGACGTCCTTGCGCACCTTCCAGTCCTGCCGATCGCCTGGTTGCTTGGTGGCACGACCAGACAGCTGAGCCGGCTGCTTAGGACCTCGAGAATCCTTAGCCGGCCGTGTCGAGGTTTTCGGCTTGGCGGAAGGGGTCGTCGTAGCAGCAGATTGTCTCAGCCGAGCACTACGGCGCAATACTGGGTCGGCTCCCGGAGTGCTCGCCTCATGCAAGCGCTTCCCAGATTCGGACAAATCGGTGAGGTAGTCGGTAGGGGCTCGTAGCATTAGCTCCTCTCCGAGCTGCAGGTCGCATGTCGCATGCTCACCCAAGCTTGTCGCATGCTCAGCCGGGCGTGTTGCATGCTCAGCACGATCGGTTGCATGCTGTGGCAGGCGTGTTGCATGATCTAACTGGCAGGTTGCATGCTCAACCGAGCGTGTCGCATGCTCCGCCGGGCGTGTTGCATGCTCCGCCGGGCGCGTTGCATGCTCAGGCGAGCTGGTTGCATGCTCTGGCAAGCTAGTTGCATGCTTGGCAAGATGTGCTGCATGCTCAGCGAGGCCGGTTGCATGCTCAGCGGGGCATGTTGCATGCTTAGTGGGGCATGTTGCATGCTTAGCCGAGCTGGTTGCATGCTCAGGCGGGCTGGTTGCATGCTCAACCAAGCGTGTTGCATGCTCAGCGAGGCAGGTTGCATGCTTAGCGGAGCTGGTTGCATGCTCAGCCGGGCGTGTTGCATGCTCAGCGGGGCATGTTGCATGCTTAGCGGAGCTGGTTGCATGCTCAGGCTGGCTGGTTGCATGCTCGGCCGGGCGTGCTGCATGCTCAGCAAGGCCGGTTGCATGCTCAGCCGAGCCAGTTGCGTGCTAGGGTGCGCTGCTAGTCTGGAGCAGGCTCTCCGGGGCCCGCTCCGCCACTTGAAGCGTCTCCACGCCATCCATCCATGATTCTATGGTGGCCACCCAAAATTGGGCACAGGGGTTGGCGGGTAGTCTTCAAAGATCTCGCCGGCATTCAGCACGGAGAGCGGGTCCTTGGGGAGGTCTGTCTCCTTGTCTACGACACCGGCCTCCTTGAGCCCTTCTCGCGGATCCTTGGTCACGTAGTCTGGTCGGCGAGATAGCGCATCGGGGACCAGAAGGAGGGCTCCCTTGACGCACTCCATTCGTGGGACACCAACTTCCACCAGATCCATGTACCACCGTGCCTGCCGTCGGCTAAGCTCTCGTCCCGGGGACATTAGCCACTCCAAGGGGCGATGGTCACCTTGTAACCGGAAGTCGGAGGATAACAGGTAGTGCCTCCAGGTGACAGAGGTGCGATGGTGCAACGCGCAGAGCTCCCTTTCGCCGGTGTGGTAATTCGGGTCCGCTGCTGAAAACTGCCGACTGTCGTAGGCTATCACCCTCATACCGTCTCCCGTATCTTGCATGAGTACACCTCCCAAAGCAACTCCACTTGCGTTCGTTTGCACCAAAAACGGTGCTGACCCATCCGCGGTTGCGTTCATGTCAGGCGATGCCAATAATGGAGTTGAGGAGAGAGCGGTCTTCAACTCGTCGAAGGCCCATTGTTGGAGTTCCCCCCATTGCCACGGTACGTCGGTCTTGGTGAGGGAGGTCAAGGGTTGTGCAATCTCCGAGAACCGGTGCACAAACCGGCGGTAGTACCCGGCAAGTCCAAGGAACTGTCTGACGTGGGTTACCGTCTCCAGCTTCGGCCAGTCCTTGATGGAGGACATCTTGTCATGTTGTGGTCGGCATCCTTCGGCGGATAGAGTGTGGCCCAAGAACCGTAGAGACTCCTTCAGCATCTGCGCCTTGGATGCCTTCAAATATACCCCTTTTTCTCGACAGGTGTCCAAGAACGGATGTACGTGGTCGTAATGTTCCTCCACCGTACGTGAGAAGACGACCGCATCGTCAATGAAGATCCGTACAAAAGGGAGATGACCGAGTGCACGCGGCATTCGCCGCTGATATTGAGATGGAGAGAATTGCAGGCCCTAAGGCATCACCAACCATTTGTAGGCCCCCATCTGGGTTGTGAACGCGGTCTTCTCCACATCCTCCTCGGCCATCGGCATTTGCCAGAATCCGTCCACTGCGTCAAAGGAGGAGAAGAACGCTGCCCCTTGCATCTCGTCAAACATCAGTTGGATGTCTGGTAGTGGATACCTGTCCCGCACCGTCTGCTGGTTCAATTGTCGTAATCCACCACCAGACATAATGTCTTCGGGTCCCCAGGCTTGGGTACCATCAAACATGGGGTTGCGTACGGGCTTGACGACGGCCGGATGTAACCTTTCTCCATGAGCTGCTCGATACGTTCACGTAACTGGCGCAACTCTTAAGCGGTCATCTTGTATGGGCGCCTACATGGTGGTCCACCCTCCGCGTCCGGCTTGCGATCGATGCGGGCCTTGTCCTCCTCGGTACGATGCAACTTGGATGCCTCCGGTAGAGCCGAGCACAAGATAAGATACTTCTCAAAGAAGGCATCGAAGCGCTGCTTCTACGTACTGCTTACCGGTGCATCTCGGGTATCTTGACGGGGTTCTTCCTTCTTCGACGCGGTGTGGGGAGATGGTGCCTCAGCAGCGGTAGCCGCGAAGGCTGCCTCATCATCGTCCCCGCGCGCCGCCATCATGAGCCACTGAGGTTGCGACTCCTCGTCGCATGGTTTCGGCGTGGATGAGGTGCTGCTTCAGTGGCGTCGCCGTCAAGAATACCTCATTGATCAGCCCTGCGCCTTGGGCCTTGCCTTGACCCATCCCCGGGCTACAACCCACGAGCGTCACCCGTTGTTGTCCTCCGCCATTTGCCCGCGTGTCGAAGGAGACGGAACCGTGGTCGCGGCGTAATCCAACGTGAGCGGGGAGACACTGCGAAGCCACTTACCCCCCAACACCACGTCTACTTGGATTCCTAGTGGCAAGACTCGCAGAGCCATCCGCTTCTCGCCGTAGTTCACTCCCGACACTGTGTGCGCGGTGAACTTGGTGTACGCCACCTCTCCAGCGGTCTTTACAGACCCATCCGCAAGGGTGACCTTCATGGGTGTCCCTGAGCGCACTGTCAAGTCGCAAGTACGGGCACATTCCGCCGAGATGAAGTTGTCCGAGGCGCCTGAGTCCACCAGTACCTTTACTCGATGTCCACGAAGATATGCATAGAATACCAAGAGTAAGGGTCCTTCCTCGTCCCGCACCGCTGACAGTGTGTGTGCCAAGAGCGTCCCCGTTCAAGGGTTTGCCTTCCAGCGCACCCCCCCATCCAGTTGAACATGCTTACATTTAAGAGCATCTTCGATCGGGTGTGAACTCAAAGCGGTTGCAGCGTCGTCCACAAGGGCGTTGCACTCGTACTCTTCGCCATTGCCGTGTTCAGTAGCACTGACGTACATGGTGGCGTCGGTCGAGGCACCGACTTGAGTGGTATCACTATCAGTGGGGCTGACGTGGGTGGTGTCACTGTTGGTGTCGCTGACGTGAGTGGTGTCGCTGTCGGTGGCACTGACGTGCGTCGTGTCGCTGTCGGTGGCGCTAACGTGCGTCGTGTCGCTGTTGGTGGCGCTGACGTGGGTAGTGCCACTGTCGGTGGCGTTGACATGCATGGAGTCGTTGTCTGATCCGCTTCCCAGGTGCTGGGACCCATTGGTTGCATGCTGGGTGAAGCGCGTTGCATGCTGGACCGGACGTGTTGCATGCTCAGCTGAGCTGGTTGCATGCTCAGGCGGGCTGGTTGCATGCTCCGGCGGGCTGGTTGCATGCTCAGCGAGGCAGGTTACATGCTTAGCCGAGCTGGTTGCATGCTTAACCGGGCTGGTTGCATGCTCAGCCGGGCGTGTTGCATGCTCGGCGGGGCATGTTGCATGCTTAGCGGAGCTGGTCGCATGCTCAGGCTGGCTGGTTGCATGCTCGGCCGGGCGTGCTGCATGCTCAGCAGGGCATGTTACATGCTTATATGAGCTGGTCGCATGCTCAGGTTGGTTGGTTGCATGCTTAGCCGGGCTGGTTGCATGCTCAGCCGGGCGTGTTGCATGCTCAGCGAGGCAGGTTGCATGCTCGGCCGGACTGGTTGCATGCCGGTGTGGGCTGTTAAGTCCACCCGCCATCTGCTGGGTCATGTTCAGCTCCTCCTCGAGGTACTCAGATTCGCCCGCCGGTTGTTGGGTCATGTTCAGGCCCTCCCTGGCCGCAAGGCGCGCAGCCTCCAAAGCAGCAAGACAAGCAGTTTCCCTCTTCCTCCAGGCCTTCATCCGCTGGTCCAACGTCGTACGCTTCCTCCCACTCCTCGAAGACTTCGAACGACGGGTAGGCGTATCCTCCTCTGAGGACTGCTCGCGGTGTTGCTGCAACCGGTACTGGCTGCAATGAATCTCCATCTCGGACTCGTCCGTGTTGTAGGTTAGGTCCGAGGGACTCATCCCCAGAGTTGCCGCGAGAACTGTCTCGTCTGGTTTGAGAGGAGCAGGATCGAGAGTTGGTTGTGCTCGTCGAACACGTCCGAACACAACCTGCACAACCGCCTTGCCGCACTGCTTGACCCGCTGGACTGCCGTGATCCATGGGGAGGCCGTCTTCAGCGCGTGGGAGTCAAAGGGAGTGTTCTGCGCTCGTTGTGCCCGCCGACGTCGCCACAAGCGGTAGGCTTGCTGTATTAATATCACCGCAGATGCTTGACGCTGTCGAAGGCAACGGAGCCCAGTCGTCTCCCAACGTCGGCCTTCTTGCGGCACATTCGTCTTCGGTCCATATTCTTGCTCCACAGCCCGACGTTGCTCCCATGGGCTCAACTCTGCCCAGGCTAAGCCCAATGTGCCGCCCATGCGACCACGCAAGCGGGCAAGTATAAGCTCGTCCAACTCGTACTTCTGTTGGCGACGGCTGAAAGGTGTAGTTGCGGAACGTTGAGTAGTACGGCAGCGACTGCGCTTAGCCATCTTACGTGCCTCTGCCGTTGACTTCTTCTTGAGGGTCAAGCGTAGTTGTCATAGTAGGACACTTTCACAAGTAGCCCCAACCGGGCTTCTCAAGCTCCACGAGGTCAACCGCCTACGCTGGTCCGCCAGAGACCCCTGGTACACCTCGGAGGCCCCCGGTGCAGCTAGATGCAGATCCTTGTAGTCGTTGGGCTGAACTGTTGGCGTCGCGTGATGAGCTCGTATCTCTTAATAGGAGAAGTCGTCACCCCCTGACGACTTGGTATTGGTGGATATGGAATACCTGCCGTATATTCCACCAAAATGATGCTATTGGTGCAAATTTTGCATAAACATTTCTTATAGGTTCAATTGATAAGGGGAATGTGCATGCGGCATCTTCAGCTTCAATTATCCCGCTTCCTGAGTCAAAGAGCTTACCCTGAAAACATGTTTAAAAAAGGTGAAAAAACACTCTCTTGACGACTTCGTTTTCCAGGGTTTCAAAGTATATCCAAGGCGGCCGAGTGTATACTAGCGCGCAGGGACCTAATATATTTTGAAAATATGAGTAATAGTTCCGACGGTGAGAGCGTGGAACCGCCGCCGGCTTCTTGTGACGAGTTTTATTGGGCGGTTGCCAACAACCCTGAAGAGATCGACGAAGATGACCTTGAGCCAAATAATGCAGAGCCGCCCGACACAATTTACAGTGATCATCTGGCCCTATCCGACTTTCTTGACAACTCAACATATGTGCCTACTGGGTCTACCGGTCAGTTGAACGAGTCGCAAGCCATGAAGACATCTTATCCTGCTGAAACCCACACTTCCATTCTGGCACCAAATATCACATTGCAAAGCCCTACACATGACCCTAGCAGCCTTAGCGAAAATATTGATCCAAATGTTACTGCGATCGTTGTGCTTGACGACAACACCAACGCAGGTGGTGTGGGTGCAATATCTGACCCAACCCGTCCACAACAGCCGGCTAGTCAAGCACATGAGAATACCGATCTTGGGATGACCGTTACAACTGAAACTATGGGTGGGGAGGTCTTATCTGCTCGCACCAACACTTCTATCTCACCTACCGAAATTGTGGCGGAGCATTCTTTGCCAACCGAAGCCAGCGACCAACACGAAAAAGCGCCCAACCGTGACAGCCAGCAGCAGCCTACGACCAACCAGCAGCAGTCGAACATTTCAATCAGCATTCATCTCGCCACCACTGAGGCTGAACTAGAACCCCTCTCTCAAAAATACTTGGTCGAGCAATGTCGCTTGCGTGCCTTGGCGAAATATGGCACCAAACAGGCACTCCGTGATAGAATAGTGACCCATATGAAGAGCAACTCGCTCTTTCGCATTTCTTCCACCCTTGAGATAGCTTTCGATGCGGAGGGTTCTAGGATAGCACGTACTCCCACCGATCCACCAGCCACTCAACCGCCACCCCCTACCACAGGACAACAACCACCGGCAGCAGCGTGGGTTGAACTCTCTCTTAAACGAGCGGCTCAACTACGACTGCGGCGTCCAGAGTGCGTGCTTGAGGAGGAAGGCTATCCTAGTGGCGAGTTAAAGGATCTTACGCCAACGTGTCATCCACTTGAGTGGTTCAACCGATTTATCACTGAAGACTTTCGTACTAAGATACGTGATAACACCAACGCCTACGCTATTTTGAAAAGTGTTGGTGGGGACATTTATCCTAGGTTTACTGCCGTGAAACAAGAGGAGATCGATTGTATGCTTGGGTTGTACCTTCGACATGGACTCAGCCCTATTCCTGATATGCGGCTTGCTCGGACTAACCCCCTGCACAGTTTCGTGTATGGCGACGAGCGGGTTCTTTCGTTATTCCCTCGAGGCTTAGACAGGTTCAAAGAGTTGAAGGGATTGCTGCATGTCTCAAACCCATTAGCACCGCGCAAAGACACCCCCTTTGTCAAGGTGTGGGATCTTGTTGACCACGTTGCTACGAACAGCAGGAAAAACTTCGTACCTCCTCGCTTCGGATCTTTGGACGAGATTGTCATCGGTTTTCAAGGGCGTTGTGCAGAGAAGGACAAGATAAAATACATGGACGAAGGCGACGGCTTCATCGGGGACTCTATATACTTTGGAGGGTACATGTATGCTTTTCACTTTCGCCATGACTCTTGCCCTGTGGTAGAGAAGAACGCCTCCCCCTTGCACAACCGTTGTTTGTATCTGGCGGAGACCTTGAAGGAATATGATTGGGTCACTTTGTATTTCGATAACTTGTTTATGTCGAAGAATTTTCTCGGGTGGTTGTACGACTGCAAAAAGCTTGGATGTGGAGTTTGCCACACTAGTGGACGCGGACTACCAGATTGTGTGATCCAAAAGGAGGTGACTAAAAAGGCAGAGTTGGAGCAGGCCGTCGGAACGATCAAGGTGGCCAGGAGTAGTGACTTCCGTGTTCTGGCTATGAGTACCTATGACTCAAAGCTTGTACATTTGATGAGCAGTGCACACACTCAGGTGCGGGAAGTAGTGAAGTCTAGAAAGATTTGGGATAGCGCGCAAGGCAAATCCACTGACTTGGAGTTCAAGAGGTTGAACGTCATCGACGATTACAACTTTTGCATGAACGGTGTCGACATTTGTGACCAGATACGTAACCAGTACCGCACCGACGGTCCTTGGATGCGGCAACGGAAGTGGTGGTGGTCGATCTTCTTATGGGCACTTGAGGTGGGAAAAGGTAATGCTTTTCTACTCTACCGGCGCCGGTGTGAACAACGACAACAGAAGGCCATGATGCACCGTGTATTCATTGAAATGTTGGCTCGCCGTTTATGTGGTGTCTCCACTTCACTCCAGGGTCAAGCTCTATTGGCGAGATTGGTTCTCCCCCTTCTGTGAAGAAGTCTCAGAAAGACGGCCCGTTCCGAGCTGCTCGGATCACTCCCGCATCTTTGGAAAAGATGCATGCTCGCTTAAGAGGAGGCCACCCAATGGCCTTGGAAGTAGCTCGGACAGACTGCCAGTGGTGCAAGTATACGCGAGGTTTGTGCGAGGTGGTTGAGGGAAAGAAGCGCAAGGAGCCGGGCAACCCGAAGACAAAGCTATCTGAGCACCCAATATCCCGAGCGACATTTGGGTGTGAGGCTTGCCACGTGTGGTTCTGTGGCCTTGCTTGCTGGAATGAGTTCCATAAGTTATGAGATAAGCAACATATGCCACTCGTACACAATTTTGCATTCATAAGTCTCCATAAACATAATATTTGAACTTGTCCAGTTAGGATATTGATATTTTATTATTTGAAGTTGCAATATGTGTGACACATATTCCCAATGTTTCCTTGCTGAGCGGTGCTAACTGTCAAGTGTGTGCCAAACAATTGATAAGTTGGGTGTCTAGTATCTTTTTGAGCCCGAGACTTCGTGTGCTTGTGTGCCAATTGCTTACTCTGCACGGATATGCAGTTTATCAATTGTCGGGCATGCCCATAGTCCCATACCTATTATTTTGCAAATACCCTGAGATGGTATGCAACATAATGTCGCCTATGATACCGAAACCCGTGCAAAATGTGGTTTGCAAGCCATTAATACATGTAATGATATTATCGATGTGTTTGCGTTGCCTAGAAAATCGGTATGAGCATGATTTATAGTGGGTCAACAAAGACCCATAGATATGATAGCCACGCGCACATAGGCTTTAAAATACCCGTGTATATATGCGGTATGAAGCATACAAGTCGACGATTTGGACATTCGGAAGGTACTTATGGACTCCAAATGATATCATGATGCTCACGAGCTCATACCTTACGTATATATAACATGAAACCCTATAAATAAAGTCGTCACCTCCTGACGACTTCGGCTCCTATTAAGAGATACGCGGGTGGGTCCATCAATATTACCGCGGTCGCACGGGACACCGTGTTCGGCACAGTAAGTCTCCCCACAAGGATGTGCTTTCGGTGAGGTTCTCAATGGAGTCAATGATCCCCGAGCAGGAAGGGAATTCTCCACTGAGAGGAGCTGTCTGCTCAAAAAGTTAGCGCGCAGTGGGCGCTCTCGGCCACAAAAGGCAATCCGTGATGAACGGGGCCTCGGGCTGACGGTGGAGGGGGCCCATGCGGCCACACCATGGGGTGAATCTGATGAAGCCTCTGTGCTCGCTGGGGCATTCGGCACTCGCAGCGAGTCGGGCTTTGTCGGGGTACAGGTGGTGGCCTCGTCGCGTAACGTCCTCGAGGGCCATGAAGGACGGGCTGCCACACAAGTATAGGGCTGCCTCCGTCCACGGGGTCGATGGAGACTTACTCCTCTTGCCCGGGAGCCCCTGTCGGCTCCCCATTCCGAAAAGCTGGGTCCTCGGTGCTCGTGATGTCACACATGGCACACCGATTCCCATAGAGGTTCACGTCGGCATCCGCCAGAGCGAGGATCTCTTCCATCGTCTCCAGCTCTTCAGGGTTGAGGGAATCCTCCTCGACTCTCTCCTCGATGACCTCCACGCAGGGCGCCACCTGCCCTGGTCTTCGCGCCAACCGCGCCGGGGCGTTGGCCTTCCAGATGGTCAGCTTCTTCTCGTCCATGCAATTGGCCACCAAGTGCTCGAGGTTGCCACATGCAAAACAAGATCGTTCTCTCACCGTTGGGACCGGTCGGGACCCTTGAGTCGCCGCCGTACTTCCAGTCACTAAAGCTGTTGTTGCCGTGTCACCACCCGCGGTGCCCGGTTCCCAAGTGAGTGCTGCTAACGCGGGCCGTCTCGGTGGCCATCTGGGTCGGCTGGTGGAAGGGGAGCGTGTGGGCACTTGTCGTTGTCGGCTTCCCATTTCCAACGCCACCTTGCGAGCAATAGTGTCGTGGAGAACCGCGTCCTCCGCCACTTTGGTTGTCTCGATCTCCGTGGCCACGGAACAAACCTTCAAGATAGCGAGGTGTCGGACCGTACGAGCCGACGTTGCTCGTCCTCCCACTGCTCCGGATGACTAGTGTCCAGCCTTATGTCCACCAACTTGGAGCCCACTTGAATGCTGTGTCGGAGTCCACCCCAAAAGAGCTCGAGGAGCTCCAGCTTCGTGACCTTCCTGCAGCCTCGCACCACTTCCGCCACGAAGTTGACGGTCGCGGTCTGGGTGGTGACGCGGGTGTAGAAGGCGCCGGTCTTCTCCTCCGCTCGCTGCCTCGATGAGAGGAGCTCCGACTTCAGCCGTTTCAAGGCATCCGTGGTGATGTCCACCGACAAGGCGAGGTCGCCCATGAACTGAGGCACTGTCGCGTACCTCGTCTTCCACGCCTCCCCTTCGCTGCCTCCCGGCGCTAACTCCTCAACATACTGCTTCTGCTTGGCCAACTTGGAGGTCTTGATCATCCACAGCAAGGTGGAGATGCTCCGCTGGTCGCGCCCCTGGGCCTCACGTCAAAAGTTGGGAGTAGCAGGGCTGCGATAACGGTCATGTGCTCCAAGAGCTCGGTCACCGCCACGGAGAACTCCTCGAGGTCATCCATAGCCCGGCCCTTCGTGAAGTGATCGTTGGGGAACTCCGGGAGGTCATCTACCAGTTTGCCGATGTCCCTCAAGAGCGAGCTCTCGTTCTTGATCGCGGACTTTTAGGCGCGTTCGTCAGAGGTGTACATCGCCATGGGGTCCTCCGGAGCTCGTGCCACCCCGGCAGGTGGTCCCGTTGTTGTCGCATGTTGTGACGCCGTCGGTGTGAAGGTCGCGGCGTTGGCCGAAAGTCGGTGGGAAGGAGCCGGGAATGTGGAAGGGACAGGCTGTAGAGGGGGTTGGGGCGTCTCAGAAGATGGCCCAAACGATGCGGCCAAGTACCATGGGGCGGCACATACCTCCACCCAAGCTTGCAGCCCATCCAACTCATAGATCTCCGCCTCCGACTTGGTGAAAGCATCCACCAACGGTCGCCTTGGGCATCGCCTCCATTGCGATGGTATCCTCGGACGCCTCGTATCCCGGATAGACACCTCTGCCACTTTGCGATCCACCATGAGGGCGTAGGTGAAGACCTCAGTGGTGTGCAGCGGACGTATCTCGGGGAAGGGTACACAACCGGCCCCACTCAGAACGTACCGAGTGGGACTCAATCCAAGATTGTCTCAAATCTTCAATACTACTAGGAGGTCATACTGCGAGGAGGTGATCTCGGGCAGCGTAGCTCTGGCGACCGCTCCTATCGGGGGCACCCATAAGGAATCCCCTTGTGGGGTAACCACCAGTAACCGTGCAGTTAAGGCTGTCGGTCCAGCCCCCCCAGCTGGGTCATCACTAGGGTCGTCACCAGGGTCATCCCCGGGAGCGTCATCACGGTCGTCCGTGTCCTTGTAGTCACTGCTCCGATCGTCCAACTCCTCGTCAGCTGTAGAGGGTTTCCCATCCTTCCAGCCCAAAGTGAGCCGTCCCTCGCTGGTTGCATGTTGGGAGGCGCTGGTTGCATGCTGGAACCCACTGGTTGCATGCTGAACCAGGCGTGTTGCATGCTCAGCAAGGCCAATTGCATGCTCAGCTGAGCGTGCTGCATGCTCAGCCAGGCGTGTTGCATGCTAGGCGAGGCGTGTTGCATGATGGGACGAGCCCGCTGCATGCTCAGCCGGTCGGGTTGCATGTTGGGGTTGGCGTGTTGCATGCTCAACCGGCCATGTTGCATGTTGGGTTGCATGCTCAGCCGGCCGTGTTGCATGCCGAGGCTGGCGTGTCGTATGCTCAGCCGGGTGCGTTGCATGCTGTGGTGCATGCTCTGTTGAGCTGGTTGCATGCTCAGCCGCTCCCGCTGCATGCTGTGGCTGGCCTTCACCCGACCCGTACACCACAGGAGTGTCCAGGCTTGCTCGGCGTCTTCTTGCTAGACGCCGTTCCTCGACCACCTCGCCCTCCGTTGTAGTGGCCTCTAGCTGAGCCATTTGGTCGCGTAAGCTCCCCGCCTCGGTCTCTGCGAGGAACCGAGCGGTCTCAGCGCGTACTACCCTCTGCAACATTTCCTGGTCCGTCAACTCCTTCCTCCGATGCTTCTCCAACTTGAGACGCCGTTCTCGTCGTTTGCGACTATGCTGAGTACCCGCTGCAGACTCATAGCCGGAGCCGGATGTAGTGCTCCCAGGTTGAGACGCGTGAGCTTGAGAGAGGTCCTCTGTCACCACGTCTTGAGGCTCCGTGCGTATTGGCAAGGTTCTCCCAAGAGTCTCCGGACCCGAAGCACGGCGAC
Source organism: Cymbomonas tetramitiformis (assembly GCA_001247695.2). Taxonomy (NCBI): domain Eukaryota; kingdom Viridiplantae; phylum Chlorophyta; class Pyramimonadophyceae; order Pyramimonadales; family Pyramimonadaceae; genus Cymbomonas; species Cymbomonas tetramitiformis. The sequence goes on from LGRX02000812.1 coordinate 19,973, forward strand.
GATGATGCGGCTGGTGGTTTACCACACCCTCGTCAGGAGAAGTATCAGTGTGGGGAGTCGGTTCCATCAGCGGTGTCGGATACAATCGTTGGGGGACCACTCTCATATCAGTCGCCACCGCCCGCTCTGCAGCCGCCATGCGCTCTCGTGCCGCCCACCATTCTCTAGCACGTGCATCTGACGCAGGGTCAACTCCATATATTGGAGGTGGAGGCGGTGGAAAATAGGCGGGTAACGTCCACGGGTCCCCGTAAGTGGTCGACATTGGCGCGGGCGTGTATGGGGCATGTGTCAACACGCCTGGGGCATGGGTTGGCGAGCCTGTGGCATAGTGGAGAGCCATTCCAAAAGGCGGAGACGGCCTACTGGGGGCATATGGCATGTCTGGAGCATACTGGAGCATGCCGGGTGCATGCGGTTGCATACCCGTTGCATGCGGTTGCATGCTGGTTGCATGCGGTTGCATGCTGGTTGCATGCGGTTGCATGCTGGTTGCATGCGGCTGCACGCCCGTTGCATGTTGTTGCATGCCGCTCCAACCGACCTCTTGTTGATGAAACATAAAAGGGAAGGTTTGAGAGGGGGCGTGCACAAAATGGCTATGAGGCATGCTGGGTTGCATGCCACCTGGCATATGTTGCATGCCAGGTTGCATGCCAGGTTGCATGCCAGGTTGCATGCCAGGTTGCATGGTTGCATGCTGCATGCTGGGCACACTGAAGGGCATGCTGAAGGGCAACTGTGGCACGTCCGGGACAGGTTGATAAACGTCAACAACCTGTCCAGTACTGACCCCTGCGATGGAAGCGGTTGGTGGAGAGGGGTCTGAGGGGGTCAGTGGCACGGTGGTGGAAGGGCCCGAAGGTCCAGGCGCGGTGGAAGCGGTTGGTGTAAGGTTTGAGGGGGTCAAAGGGAAGGTGGTGGTGGAAGGGTCCATTGCGGTGGTGGAAGGGGGTGAAGGTTCAGCAGAGGTCATTAAAAAAAAAAGTCAACTGTAGTGTCGGATAGGTCAACTGTATGACGGTTATGACACGATATGACAGGGTGACCAGTTTTCCAAAAAGTGGTTCCAAGAATACTAGTAGTCACAAAAACACTGGAATATCACCATAATCTCACCAGAAGCTGACTAGAAGTTGTATGGAACTTCCCAAGGAGATAGAAGTGGCAGCCGCCGCCAAAAATAGCCCTTATGTATGGTGTGAAGAAGCTGGTCTTAAGATCTGACCACAAATCTTGCCAGGATGCTTGAAAACTCAAGAATATTTTAGTATTTTTGCTGTTCCGCAAGTTTGGCCATAGTCTCTAGCCGTTCTGCTTATTTATGTCGTTGAAAGAAGCTTGCACTCTCCACCCCCCATACTTAAGCTCATGCCAAAGGAATCTGCCACAAACATTAGCATCCGCAACATCCGACGAAGATCCGAGAAAAAACGGATACAAGGGCCCACTAAAGACGCCCACGCGCATAATACTCCAGCGCCACAGCCGTCGGAGTGGACCAGAACGCCCACATCTGAAGATCAGCCCACAAGATCTCGCCCAGAGTCTGAAGAAAACCAAGATCACGTAGATCCCAACCAAACCCTCCTCAAAGAAGATCCCATAGCGAAACTTTTCCGCGTTTTTAGTGCACGTAACGCGCGCAATTTGAGCCGCCGAACGCAAGCAGAGCCAGCTCAAAACGCCAAAAACAAAAAATCGCCCGAGTCATCCCGAAGCTGCATCGTAAGACTCCACAGAACATCCCCAACCAAATCTTCCACAAAGAAGGCCATATAGCGAAACTTTTCCGTGTTTAAAACACACGCATTGCGCGTCATTTGAGCCGTCGAACGCAAGGTGAAGCAGCTCAAAACGCAAACACAAAAGTCGCCATCTGCAAAATCTCACTCGCAGATCCCAAAGGTCCGTAGAACGTATTCAACACCTGAATACCAATTTGTACCAGCGCATATCTGATAACTTAAAACATATTTCTTTCTTTTTATTTTCTTTATTTTCTTTATCTTTCTTCTTTACTTTTTACGTTTTCTGCTGTTTTTGGTGTGAATATTAGCTATCCAGCCTTATACTTCACATTTTCTTATTCATGACAAACACGCGCTACCCAGCCTAGTATTACAATCACTTTTCCGATATAATGTATGGTCTTGAACCTATAACATCTACATCCTTATGTATAGTCTTGGCACCATGCCTAATCCTAACATGTAAAACTTGCTTGTTCCTTAATTCATTTGATCAACACTAACTGAGGTCCACTTTCCCAAGCTTCCCTTTCAACATGTCGCTCTTTAACAATCACTAGCAGAATTCCTAGATTGACATCTACCATTGGCCAATCATCAGCAGCAAGCAGCATATGCCTGATTCTGGTACTCATCCACCACTCATCAGGCCGATCATGATACTTATATTGCCATTGCAGATCTTCTCCTGGAATCTACCAGATCCTTAGTATAATCATTGTCATTGCAGATCGTCTCCTGAAATTTGCCTTGTCACCAATTATTTCCCCCATTCGCTCGATCATGTGAAAATCCCGTTATTTCCCATTATTCGCGAATGTGTCATACAGCTGTGACTGGCATGCGACAAGGCCCTTGCAGCATGCAACCATCCGTCGCTAGCATGCAACCAGACATCTGCAACATGCAACCACCCGTCAGAAGCATGCAACTAGGCACCTGTAGCATGCAACGCCTCATCGGAGGCATGCAACCAGGCCTCTGCAGCATGCAACCACTCGTTGGTAGCATGCGACCAGGCTTGGTAGCATGCGACGCCTCATCAGAAGCATGCAACCAGGCATATGTAGCATGCAACGCCTCATCAGAGGCATGCAACCAGGCATTTGTAGCATGCAACCAGGCATATGCAGCATGCAACCAGGCCTGTGCAGCATGCAACCATTCGCCGGTAGCATGCAACCCGGCACCTGTAGCATGCAACGACTCATCGGGAGCATGCAACCGGACATTTGTAGCATGCCACGACCCATCGGGAGCATGCAACCAAGCATCTGTAGCATGCAACCACTTGTCGGTAGCATGCAACCAGATCTCTGCAACATGCAACCACTCGTCGGTAGCATGCAACCAGATCTCGGTAGCATGCAACCACTCTGCTCGTACCTCCCGGTACATGATGGGGGACTCCCATAACCGCCCCGGGGTCGGGGGCCCTCATCACAGAGCTTAGACACCAGGCGAAGCATCCTCAAATGGTGCACAGCGGAGGAAGGAAAAGAGAGCACCCTGTGAGGCCCCTAATTGATGCAAACCCGGAAGATCTGGAGACCCCTGACGTGAACAGACCACCAATTGGAATGCCGTCGAGGAAGGGCACCTCCGTGAGACCAAGGGTGAGGTGTGCATCGATTGCCCTTCCCTCCCGTACGCCCTTCAGGGATTTCTTTGAATTTCAGCCATGCATCCTCCATGACCCGAGCAGCTGCTGCCATAGATGCCCACTCCGTTCATGTACCTCGTGAATGGCAGGTCAAGCCATAGAGTAGGGGGTTGTGCGGGATGCGTGGGCTGCAGGGCGCGAGAGGCGCCCCTAGGAAATCTTGCCCCCCCCAAGGCGGTTCTGCATGATCCAGAGACGGCTCCTCCTCGGTGCGCCCCGAGGTTTGCACATGATAGCATGATAGCTGACACATGATAACCTCGTTCACAATATTAAAACAATATGACAACGGCCTTTGTCGCGGTCATTCGATATGTGATCACATCGATTGCACGTCGATGCTCATGTCGATCCCCAGTACAATATGGTACGTGCTCATGTCGATCCCCAGTACAATATGGTACGTCGATGCTCATGTCGATCCCCAGTACAATATGGTACGTCGATGCTCATGTCGATCCCCAGTACAATAAGGTAAACTTGATTGTGACTTTGCATTGTACGCGCGCATAGGCTATTTTGGGGCCGTGTCGTGTGCCGTCGATTTGGATTGTTGGTAGTGCCAAAACTGTGCCAGAAATATCCAGAGAGAAACCGACACACACACATACACACACCTCGGGTGGCTCAGCGAGGCTTAGGGGGTCCCATTCTTCACTAGTGAGCTCCGGAGAATCCGGATGAGTGTCCCGAAGTGTGTGCTGAATCCTTTGATCCCCGGCGTGGGTACATAGTGCAGTCTTTTGTGGCTACGGGGTGCCAAAGGAGTCGCAAGGATAAGCATACACACACACACCCGGGGGGCCCTCCCCCCGGGGCCTAACCCTCGCCGGATTGGCGGAGGGACAAAGAATGGAGGGGGGAGCGTTTGCCGGCTGAGGGGTATGACCCCCCCACACGGCTAGGGTTGCGTGTGGTGTCGGTTGGTAGCGCTCGGGGTTCCCTGCTGAGGCCTTCGAGTGCAGGGAGTTGGTTGTTGCCTTCGCCGATCGGAGCCTTGGTTGTGTGTTCTCCTTCTTGTGTTGATTGTGTTGGTTGTGTTAGCGGTGGTGTCGGTTGGGTGTGGTATGGACCCGGGCCCGTAAGGACGAATCCGCAATTCTGGTGTGGTGGCCGTCGCTTGCCGTTGCTCTCTACAGTCCAGATCCGGTCTTGGGTTTCATGCACACACGTGCGGTTCGAGTTGTGTACATATTTTGCGCCTGTGCAGGCATGGTTTCATATATTTGTTTGGGGAGCCAACGGCAGATGGATTTTGCATCAACAGCAACGGTCGAGGGTACCGGAGACCTTCGGCGCGCGGTTACTTTTGTACAGACAGCCCTCCGTGCGGTTGGCATAGAGCGCCCATCCCAGCTGACAGTCCAGTATATTGGATACATTTGTATCTGACGGATGCCTCTGCTGGTCAGCACCTGCCCGCCCAATCCCCCGGGGTGAGAGGCAGGACTCCTGAGGCCACGGCCGGTTGCAATTCCATGGCGATGAGTTTCCGGATGCCGTTTTTTGGCTCGATTTTGGTTTTGGTTTTTCGGCTTGGTGGCAGGTGGTGAGCGTCACTGGGCGTAGTGTTCGAATGAATGAATTATGACTATGAGTTCTGAATATGAAGGTAATCGGGCGAATGAGGGGTTTGTTTATAGTGTAAATATGGAAGGGGCGGCTGGGCAGGCGGCGGACCTGGCGGTCACGGATAGTGTAAATAATGAAAGTCGTGTTGATGGTGGGAGATCGGCTGGGCAGAGTGTAGGCCCAGCGATGGCGGCGTTGCCAGTGGGCACCCTGGTGGAGGTGTATTGGCCAGGTGAGCGCAGCTGGTATGGTGGACGGTTAGGGGGGGGGGCATCTGTGGAGGGGGCGACGGTGATTGAGTACCTTGATGGGAACCCGGAGAGAGAGGAGGTGTTCCTGGAGGACAGGCCGAGAGACCCGGGTGATCATGACGGTTTCCTGTCCAGGCGGGGTGGTGGGCGGCGCGTCGGGGTGAAGACGGTTGGTGGCTGGAGCAGGGAGGCGGAGAAGGGCTTGCTTATGGGTTGGCGGCGGTTGCCTCGGGGGGATGCGGGCGCGGGTGCGGGTGGCGAAACTGAGGGGGTCAGCGGGGAGGACGGGGCCGGAGTGGATGGTCTGGCGGGTGGGATGGCAGTGAGCAGCGGAGAGGGCGTGGAGGGCCCTCATCTGTCACTTCGATTGGAACTGTCGGGGCGTTCGGCTGGGGTTAGCGTTGATCTTGGGAGTGGTGCTGTAGCGGTGGGACAGTCGGGTGGTGAGGAGGCCGTGGGGGTGGCGGGTGAGGGTGTCCACGGGGTAAGGTTAGGGACGAGGACGGTGGGGGCAGAGCGCGGGGCTGATGTGGCGGGTGAGGGAGGGGCTGTGGAGCCACTGAGACCATTGGGGGGTGCCTCGGGAGGGACTAGTGGGTCGGCGCAGCTCGAGGGAAGTGGCGGGCGGAAGGGGGCAGGACAGCGGGTGGGGAATGTGGTCTGCTCGGTGCCGGGGTGCTCAGTGGGGGCCCTAGGAAGCAGACGAGCCCTGACGGAGCATTTTCGGCGGAGCCATCCTGACGCATCGGGGCTTCTGCTGTCTGCGGCGAGGCTCACGCGGTGCCCTGAGCAGAGCTGTGGACATATCCTCTCGGAGACTGGATTGCGGCAGCATCAAGGTCGGGGTGGGGGCTGTCTGGCTAGTTATGCTCAGCGTTGTGCGCCGGCTCAGGGGGGAGGCGGCAGTGGGGGCCGGGGCAATCCACGGGCGGCGGGGCGGGCGCAGGGGCAGCACGGAGGCGAGAGCTTGGTGGGGGACCCGGATGGGCTTGGAGAGGCGGGGTGGACATGGCTGCGAGGACTGAGTGTCGACGAGTGTGCTGTGAGCGACTTCCCTTCCCTGATGGTGCCGAAGAAGTTGTGGGGACTGTTCACCGAGTGTGTGATGGTCGCGCTTCGGAGGATGCGGGTGGACACAGAGGACGTCGAGGCCTACAAGCTGTTCTTTTTACTCCCGTGCCTGGTTCTTCAGCCGGTCCAGCAGGGGGTGAAGCAGGGTGTGGCCCAGGTCATTAAGGAGCGTTGCGCCCGCTTCCTACGCGGCGAGTGGGAGGGGCTGCATGCGGAGGTGCCGGGGGATCGACGAGCTGTGGCCAGGGCGGATGAGGAACGGGTGCTGCGAGATGCTGTGCGGTTGGTGAAGGTGGGGCAGCTGGGAAAGGCAGCGAAGAGGCTGGAGTTGGCCAAGCTGGCACCAGCGACGGAGGAGACGTTGCTGAAGCTGGAGCGGTTGCACCCGGCTGGGACATGCAGGATACAAGATGTGGGAGAGGATCGCCGGCGGGAGCTTCGGGGGCAGGCGCTTGAGCTGGATGAGAAGACGTTCGATGATGTAATGCGTAATCTGCCGCGGACCTCGGGACCGGGCAGCTCTCAGTGGCGCTGGGAGCATATGTGGGCGGTCCATGTCTCTGGTGGGCGAGATGCACTGTTGGAGGTGTGCAACCATCTGGCGGCAGGTCGGGGCCCGGCGGGGGTTCGGGAGTGGTTGGCAAGCGCTAGGTTAGTGGCGTTGGTGAAGGACGACCTCGGCGTCAACGTCCGGCCCATTGCGTGTGGCGAAGTTCTCCGGAAGCTAGTGGCGAAGGTCATATGCAGGCAGCGTGCGAAGGCCCTCAGGGCTCGATTTTGTGGGCGTCGACAGGATGATGACCATGGTGGACTGCGGGCGGCCCAGATTGGGGTTGCGGTGAAGGGAGGGGCGGACCTGGGGGTCCACACTGTTCAGGCGGCCCTGGATCGGCACCGGGAATAGGTCTGTGTTAAGGCAGATGCCAGGAATGCCTTCAATGCGGTGCACCGTGAGGCAATGTTTGAGGCTATCGAGCGGGACTTCCCGGAGCTGTGGGCATGGACAGACCTTTGTTATGGGGTGGATGCGAACCTGGGGTTTCGGCTGGGGGGCGTTGATGGCTCGGTGATGCGATTTGTCAAGTCGAAGGAGGGCACGCAGCAGGGGGACCCCCTGGGCCCACTTTACTTGGCTGCCCCGTTGCAGGTGGTGCTGGAGCGGGTTCAGGAGGGACACCCTAGCGTGGTCATCTTTGCCTACTTGGATGACGCTTTCATTGGGCCCTCCGGTTGAAGCGGCGCTCGCGTATGAGACTTATATGGAGGAGGCAGTGGCGATTGGCCTGGATATTCAGCCGGTGAAGTCAGCGGCTTTCTAGCCTGAGGGGGACGCCAGTTGCTTCGAGGCCGGGATGCCGGGTGCACGGGGGGAGCTGGACTTCATCGATGTCTTGGGGGTGCCGGTGGGGAAGGCAGAGGCGGTCAGTGTGGAGATGTTGAAGAAGGTGGAGGAGCTATGTGGCATCCTGCCCCTCTTGAACAAGCTTGGGCATGCACAGGCCCAGGGGCTCCTGCTTCGATTCTGTGCCCACCCGAGGCTGGGGTTCTGGCTGCGAGGTGTGCCGCCGGAGATGATGCGGGAGGCGGTTGAGGAGCATGATAGGAGGATGCAAGAGGCGTTGCGGGACTTGCTGCCTAGCGGTGGATTGGCGTGGCACTCCTGTGAGTTTGCCACCCTCCCGCATGGGATGGGCCAGACTAAGGCGGCGAGGGTGAGCAGTGCGGCCTGGCTTGGCAGGTTTGCGCAAGTCTGGGAGGATATGCGGAAGCTCTTTCCAACAGTGACGGCGGGAACCGAGGACCTCGGGGCTGAGAGCGACTTGCCTTATGTCAATTCTTTGCAAGCGGCCATGCAGAAGGTGTCGGAGGCGATGTAGGTGATTGGGGAGGCGAGGGGAGCAAATGAGCATTTGCCACCACAAGTGCCAAAGGCGGACGACGTCAAGAAGGTGAGTGATTACAGCAGGTCTCAAAAACGTGCCCAACGGGTCTATGCTGCTGTCCTCCACTCTGCGGATTGGCTTTGGCTGGCTGGGCACGTGGGGGCGTCTCGGCTCCCCTGGCTTTTCTCGGTGACCTTCAACAGTATTGGGCCTGCTTTCTTGAGGGGTGTTCCATGCTGCCCAACCGTGGAGCTCAGTTTGGCGGAATACCGGGTGGCCCTGCGGCACATTCTTCAGGCGGAGCAGCCCCTCCTTGGCCAAGTGGAGGAGTGCCCCGATTGTGGAAGAGAGCGGGATCCCACCGGGACACACTTACTGTCATGCCGGGGGAGAGTGGGGGCTGGGGGAGGAAATTGGTACTCTTTCATCCACCACAAACTGTAGCGAGTGCTGTTCGAGGTGGCCAAGTCTGCCTATCCCTTGGTGTCTGCATTGCACGATGACTTCGCGGGCTACCTGACCTACTCACGGAATCATTGCCCGGATGTGACAGTGTTAGATGCGGAGGGACCGGGCCAGCATGTGCCGTTTGATGTGGCCACGGCGCGGCCGATGTCAGACGCGCGCCTGGGAGCGGCCATGATGGCCCCCGGGGCGGCGGCGAAGAAGGTAGAGGAGAGCAAGGTGGCGACGTACGGGGATGTCCGCCCACATCACTTCATCCCCTTTGGGGTGGAGGTGTACGGTGGGCTGGGGCCTGCGGCGTATGGATTCCTTCGGAAGACGCAGCGGCGCTTCAGGGAGCGGCGGTACATGGAGGCGAACGCGGAAGGGGGAGAGCAGGTGGATGGCAATGGGGACGAGGACGAGGACGAGGACGAGGAAGCGGCACGTGGCGGGGCGGTGGGCTGGAAGGAGAAGTGGGTCCGGCTGCTTTCTTTCGCGCTTGCACGGGGGGTTGCAGGGCTGATCATCAGGCGGGCTGTAGGGCGATGTCCGGCCGGAAGTGGGTGGCGTTGGGCTGGCGGAGGGCGTGTGGGAGGAGGCATGGGCCCGGACTTGGATCGGGGCGAGGCGGACCGACGGGAAGGGGCGGAGAGGTTAGCACTGATGGACAGAGCGTGGGAGGACGCGTTCGAGGAGACAGACTATGCCACGCAGGATGGGTCTGGCGGTGGGATGCAGGAATCTGAGGGAACGCAGCGTGAGCGGTCTGGGCAGGCTCCCAGTGAGGCAGGCGAGGCAGGCGTGATGGCATCGAGGCTTTTGGAGAGCATGGAGGACGTGGGGCGGGAGGTGGAGCATCTGGGCACTGTGGAGGGTCAAGGAGGGGGCACCGCCGAGGCGCGATATGGAGGGGCACGGGCAGGCATAGGCGGGCTCAGCCAGGCGGCGTCAAGTGTCGAGGATATCTTGAATGAGTGGGATGACCTTTTGTCGCCGGGCCCGGGGAGTGGGGTCTGGACTCAGGAGCAGAGTGGGGCCTCGCCGGAGCAAGCAATGGCCTTGGCTGAGGGAGGGGTGGCCACCTTGATGGGGGCGAGCAGGCGGGTGGCCGGCCTTCTTGGGGGGGTTGATGGCATGTGGGGAACTGATGAGGATGACGGGGGAGATGTGGGGAGGTCCGCGGGTGGAGTTGACACACGCCGGGCCCCTCAGAGCCCGGGGGCCCATCCTGGCAGCGATGACCACTTACAATAGGTTGCACGGCAGCATATGGCATCTCATCAGTTTCCGTGCCCATCGGGTGAGGGTGCTGGCCGTGCCGGAACTAACAGTGAGCAGCTGTTGGGAAGGCGACGACCGGGTGGTGAACTATCGGCCACCGGGAGGGCTTGGGACACACAGGCAACTGTGGGGATGGGTCCCCAAGTAGGAACAATGCGGCGTGACAGTTACAGCGCAAGTGTGGAGCGCATTCCTTAAGTTCGCGGCCACCTCGCAAGGCAATCAGCGCAAGGGCTCCAATCACGGGGAGTTGGTGCGGGGGATAGAGGGCTACAGGCGCAAGTCGGTGGCGGATGCGCAAGTTTGGATGAGGGCAACCCAGTTTATCATTCTCAGCCCCTTGGGACAGCGCTTGGGCATTCTGGCCGTGGCGTGGGTGGGCAAGCTCTCTTGAGACCAGGCTGTAGGCGGCAGCGGGGTGATGTGGGGTGTGGGCTTGGTGGTGGAGGGGTGGCTCGATTGGCGGGGGTGAGCCGGCTCCAGAGACACAGCAGCAGTGCGCCGGCAGGACAGCCGCAGAGGGGCTCAGGTGGCCCAGTGAGGCTCAGGGAGCAGAGGGGTGGTCTTGCGCGTGGGCTTGGTGGTGGAGATATGGCTCGCGCAGATCGGGGGGCAGGGATGAGCCGGCTTCAGGCACAAGGCGGCAGTGCGCTGGTGGTGCAGATGCACAGGGGCTCGGGTGGCTCAGCGAGGCTTAGGGGGTCCCATTCTTCACTAGTGAGCTCCGGAGAATCCGGATGAGTGTCCCGAAGTGTGTGCTGAATCTTTTGATCCCCGGCGTGGGTACATAGTGCAGTCTTCTGTGGCTACGGGGCGCCAAAGGAGTCGCAAGGATAAGCATACACACACACACAGAGTAAGGACACTTCCATGCAACCCAACATGAGGATCAACTGGGACACCCATGCAGCCTAGCGTGATGGTTGCTTTGGCACCTGTAGAGCTCAACGGGGCGCTACGCAACCGCAGGCCAGTCGAGCAGTGTTCCATACTTCGTGAGGGAGTGAGGCGTTTTGCTTGGGATTCGTGCAGAGCCAGGAAGACAAAGAAACGGCTCAAAGGAGCGGCGGACTCGCCGCCACCTGCCATGGAGGGTGCGAGGACTCTCAGAGGCTGCGGCACAATCGCCCTGTGGCAGATCCCGCCGTTATATCCTCCACCTGAGATGCTTGCCCCCGCAAATTGGCAATAACCCCCATTTTATCCGATTGGGCAGTGCGGCGGCACCCACTGCACCCCGCACCATAACGCTGACCATGCTGTTGAATGCAGGATTTCAAATTGAGTTTGGGAGTGCATTACAGATCCAATGTATGCCAGCTGGCGCTTGGTTGGTCGGCACATAGAGCCTAGGAGACATCCTTTCGCTCGAAAGGTGACAGCTCACCTCCCTGAGCCGACACCCTGCATGACTTTTGCGGGCCCGAGCAGATCTCCCTGAGCCGACGCCCCGCATAACTTTCCCAGGCCCGAGCAGATCTCCCTGAACCGACGCCCTGCATAACTGTCCCGGGCCCGAGCAGATCTCCCTGAGCCGACGCCCACCATGACTTTTGCGGGCCCGAGCAGATCTCCTGAGCCGACGCCCCGCACTAACTTTCCCAGGCCCGAGCAGATCTCCCTGAACCGACGCCCTGCATGACTTTCCCCGGGCCCAAGCGATCTCCCTGAGCCGACGCCCTGCATGACTTTTGCGGGCCCGAGCAGATCTCCCTGAGCCGACGCCCTGCATAACTTTTGCGGGCCCGAGCAGATCTCCCTGAGCCGACGCCCTGCATAACTTTTGCGGGCCCGAGCAGATCTCCCTGAGCCGACGCCCTGCATAACTTTTGCGGGCCCGAGCAGATCTCCCTGGGCCCGTGCTCCACAGGTGTCCCTGGGTCTGAGCCCTGCATGATGTGTTAAAGTGCCGCACTTTTGCCCACTCCCGACCACACCGCCGCAGTCCCGTGATGTGTGCGCAGCCACGCGGGAATCAATCTCCATTACAGCACCCAATAGCTGGTCAACATCGACGGTCAAGAACACCAAGATTAACATAAGTGACTTGTAGAACCTGCAAAGGATGGAACGGAGGCCTATATACAACAGGTGAACTTTGGTGATGTCAATTGCAGGCAGCCACAGCCAGGCTGGTGGAAGAAGCGCACAGAGCGCGTCGCATGGCCGAGCGTGATGGGCATGCGTGCGCGAAAGGACCTGGTTGGGGGGAAGGCGGGCCTCGGGTAGTTGGTGCGCACTGCTCGGGACTCGGCTGGTCCGACATCCGTGGGCTGTCAGTCAGGATAGCCTGAAGCCCTATCTTGACGGGGGCGCCCTTCCTGTGGTGCGATGTGCGCAGGCGGTGCCGGAGATCGTGATCAGTCGCCCGCCGCCTGGACCCGCCGAGGTGGATGACGATATGGTGGGTGAGGGAGGGCTTCTGGCTGAGGCTGCCGAGACGGTCAATGGGGGTCTACGGGACGGATCCGAAGACAGCGGATCGGCACTGTTGGCGGATGCGGCCGCATCGATCAACGAGGCCCCCCCCGAGGACCCCGGCAGCGTCGTGTTGGGCGGCCGCCCACTGCTGATGCCACATCGGATCACCTTGATCGTGCACTGCGCAGCTGGCGTCGGATTGGGGGAGTCGCACAAGCAGGCTCTGAACCGCGGCTTCCTTCCAGGGTACTTCGCCTTCTGGGATGAGCGCTTCGGGACACTGCAGGTGCGCATGGGCCCCGCCGGGCTCCACGCTTCGCCTACAGCGCATGCTGTGAATGAGCGATGCTGCAGGAGGGCTCAAAACTCCTACAGGTGCTGCGTGTGGTGTGCTGCCTCACGCACGTTCCTGCCATCACACCACCGACGCGTGGATGCGATATCCGCTATCGGAGTGAACTGGTGACGCGCAGGTGTGCTTGCACTGCTTCGGCCACCTGCTGTGACGCCACGCCTCTGACATGCAAGGATTTGTGACAGATATTATTTGAGAAGAGGGAGCTGATCCCGGGGGCCATGGTGGCCCCTCCGTACAACGAGCCGGAATATGCCGCCGCAATCCACATGGCCAACAGCGAGGCAGAGGAGCTGGCGTGGCTCGGCTCTGCGGACAGTGCGCGGCGCTACGCCCTGCAGGCGCAGTACGACCGATTCTTCGCGGACCTGACAGCGTCCACCACCCTGCTAGGTGCGCCCTCTGGAGGCCCACCCATCTGCTGCCCAGTTCGGAGCTCCCCCTTTGCCGGTGCAGCCTTGTCACTGATACTCTTTCCAGTGTCCCCCCTCCCTCACCACGTCAATGGTGCTCATCTCACCACGGCAATGGTGCTCATCTCACCACGTCAATAGACAGACTAATTCAGTTTAACAATGTGTTGGGCCTAAAAATGTGTTGAGAGTGGCCGACAGTGCTCAATGGCAGAAATGGGGGTCCCTCGGTCTGCAAGATGCGGTCTGGGAGAGCGCCAGCTCAGCGTCGGGGATGGGGGTCCCTCGGTCTGCAAGATGCGGTCTAGGA
>LGRX02000813.1:0-13973 GCA_001247695.2 Cymbomonas tetramitiformis
CATATTAATATATGACGCGACTCAACATGTACAGTCATGATCGATTATACTGTCGACTGTCATAATAATATATGACACGACCGACTGTCATAATAATATATGACATGACATGGTATGATATGTCTGACAGGTATGACACGTATGACATGTATGACACATATGTCATCGGTCATGACCCTGACAGATCTCCCCTCTTAAAAGAGTTGTGACCTCACAACGGGCATACCTTTGTATATGTCTATGATGTTTTTGTTGTTGTCGCTTCTTGCTGGTACCAGTCTTCTTACACCGATTTGAGGCGTCCCGCATGGTATTTTTAGGTTATTGGGGGGAACTGAGTCCACTTTAGTCCCTCACCTTACAGTTCTTAGGATGTAGCCCACCTTTCTGGAAATCGTATCGTATTTCAGAGTGACGTTTCAAGGTTGAATGAATTGCGTTTCGTGATGCAGATTGACGCTGGATTACTGATTGATCCATACGTATCGTGCGTCAGAGTGACGATTCAAAGCATCCGAAGTGTACGTTGCGGATTATTTGCGCTAGCCGTCGTCGCTTTAGCGAACGATGATCCCACGATTTAACGATTTATAATCGCACGATTCTCGGCCTGATATAGTGCACCCAACCCTTCCTCCCCTCCTTAAGCTACTTTGGAGGATCATAGGTGGCGATGGGGAGCCCGATTTTTGGGGCTTGTTTTTAATGCAAACGGAGTGGCCCCGCTTAACGGAATTGGACTTATAATCCTCAACCGGTCTGCTCAACTCCTCAATGTTTTTGTCCAGTACGCACGCTTTGACGAACATCTATCGCGATGAGTGAGAATGGATTCGCCACGTACTAATGTGAAATTTATTTAGTTATGTTTGTCAAGCACAACTTAGGATCACAACTCCGTCTACCTCAGTCGATCTGGTAGCTTCGGATGACTGGCCAAGAATCCGATGACAAACCACGGTTTTGGCAAAGGTAGCATTTAGCAGTTTTTATTTATCCACAGATATGATATCTCGCATGTGTGCGTATCTGTGCAAGGGTATGATTTTGAACAAGGCTCACTACACCTTTAGCAAGGAAGGATCAATTTCCCGCTTCAATGCAACATAATGATAAACATTAAGAGCAAGGTTATATAGATGATCGACATGTATTAGTATATATTACAAGAAGTAAGGGCATAAGGCTTAATATAATGGTTAGCCTTCATAGGCAGCTATAATGTCTGCTGCATTGGTCAGCTCTGTGGCTTTGACCCAGGTGTCATGCTCAGGACCGTAGCCTGCATATCGTACTAAATAGTATTTGACACCTCTAGTGAACTTATCAGAGAGTATATGTGATATCTCAAACAGTGGTTGCCCTTCTTCGGTGATCATCTGTGGCAGAGGCAAAGGTGCTTGGATCGAGTCATTGTACAGCTCTAATCTGGATACAGGCTGTACCGGATGAATACGGATATCAAGATTTCCGAAATCTAACTCGTATGCACGTCCATGGCTAAGCACTTTGGAAATAGTGAACGGTCCAATATATGGCTGCTTAAAGTGTCTGCCTGCCTCTGTCAAACCAGTCCATTGAATAAACTCGGTCCGTAAAAGAACTTTCTGCCCAACTGCAAACTGCTTAGGCATGCGAGTCTTATTGAATCTGGCTTGGCTAATTTCTGCTGCTCGGGAAATGTTGTCTACCGCGTTGGCATGAATAGCCGAGTACTGGTCAAAATGATCTCGAATAGCTCTTTGTATTGGAACAGGAGCTTCTGGCGGAATAGTGATAACCAGGTCATGAGGCGAAAGTGGTTGCGCCATCGAGTCGAGATAAAATGGTGAATAACCAGTCGATGCAGAAACGGTATTGTTAATTGCAAACTCCACCAGAGGCAACTTGTCCTCCCACGAATTGGCTGAAGTATCGTTGCAACAACACCTGAGGATGAAAAAAATACTACTTAATCAGTTTATAAACCAGAGGATGGTGAAATCATATCATGAATCAACAATTTGAAAAATACCTGAGGATGTCCTCAATGAAGGCATGGCTCCTCTCATTGGCAGCATTCGACTGTGGATGGGGTGATGACGTCATGGACAATCTCGTACCAGTAGATTTCCACAGTGTCTGCCAGAATGTAGAGGTGAATCTGGGGTCTCGATCTGAGATGATGTTCCTCGGGAGACCATGGAGCTTGAAGATATGCTGCATATAGATGGAAGCAGTATGCTGAGCTGTCCAGGTCATGCTGAAGGGAAGGAGATGACAACGATGAGAGAATTGGCACATTACCACAAATATACTGTCGTGCCCATTAGTGGTGATAGGCAGATCAGTGATCCAATCAAGAGATACATCTAGCCATTTTGTCTTAGGCACGGAATATCGTATATGTGCCTGACCATAAGGCTTGTGTCGCCTCGTTTTCTGGCGCTGACAAACGGGGCACTCCCGAATGTACTTGATGGCTGCCGTTGTCATTCCTGGCCATTAATACCGGCTACGCAGAAGATGAAGCATGCGATTTTTGCCTACATGACCAGAAATAGTGGCTGAGTGGCACTCATGAAGAAGAATGTGGCGAAGTTGTGTGATCTCACCGTCATCTGTGGGGACTTTAGTTGTTGGTGGAATGTACAGCTGTCTGCCATATATGGTCTTACGATAGATCAACCCCTGAATGAGCTCGAAGCTGTAGCTGCTGACTGACTGTGACGAAGTCGATGATGTCAGCTTAGCCAAAATAGTCTGTCCAAATGTGTCACGATCATACTCGGATATAATGATGTCGTGTAGCTGATGAGCTGATGAAGAAGATATAAGAGCAATGAATGTAGGATCTGCAGATGGAATGACCTCACTGATGTCCATATGATGAAGACAATCAGTAAGTTCAAAAAGTGCAGAGATACGCGTGAGTGCGTCTGCAACCTTATTCTTCTCGCCAGCAATGTGCTCTATACGGAAGTTGTACTCGGAGAGCTCATCCAACCACCGTGCCTGTTTGGGACTCAGTGTGGATTTGGTCTGGAAATAAACCAGTGGCTGATGATCTGAGCGTACTATGGTCTCAGGAGCTCCCAACAAGATGTGGCGAAAGAATCGGAAGCCCTCCACAATGGCAAATAGCTCGATCTCAGGAATAGGCCAACGTCTCTGTGTATCAGATAGAGTGACGCTGTGATAACCACATGGCTTCATACCTTTTCCTTGATCCTGGAGTATCACTTGACCAACGTGTGTGCCTGATCCATCGACCTCCATAATAGATGGCAGTTTCTGATCTGGAAGCTGTAGTACTGGAGCATTGCAGATGGCACTTTTGAGGTTATCAAATGCCTGCTGCTGCTCAGATTCCCAGACAAATTCTGCATTATCTTTAAGGAGACGATTGAGAGGCTCGGCAACTTTGGAGAACTTTGGTATGAATCTCCTAAATTGACCGACCATGCCCAAGAATGACCGAAGGGATGACTTGCCATCTTTAGCCATACGGCGTAGAGGCTGCTTTCCAACGGTGGGACCATAAGACACTGGAGGCTGAATTGTCATGACTGCTCGGATTCTGTCTTCGATGATGGATAGGCCTGCTTCAGAGATGTGATGTCCGATAAAGTCTATAGATCTGACGAACAACTCCACCTTGGAAGGCCTAATGTAGAACTGGTGATCTCTGCAACGCTGGAGGAACTGTCGAACATGCTTCACATGGCTGTCAAAATCTGGACTGCATACAATAGTGTCGTCCATGAATATGACAAGGAACTGGTCGATGAAGTCAAAGAATGCCCGGTTTCCTACACGAAGTGCTGTTGCAGGAGCATTGGTCAATCCGAAAGGCATAACTGTCCATTCATAAGAACCGTATCTGGTGCGAATAGCAGTTTTATGAATGTCGTCTGGATGAATGGGGATTTGGTGGAAGAACTGGTTGAAATCAAATCTACTGAACCAGCGTGCTCCCTTAAGCTGTTCAAGAAGGGTATCATGGGGGGGCAACGGATATGTGTCCTTTATGGTGATATTGTTAAGGGCACGATAATCGCAACACATCCTCCACTTTCCCCCTGGCTTAGGAGCGAAGATGATTGGGCACCCATATGGTGATGATGATGGACGAAGGATACCCAACTCGACATATTTATTGATTTGCCGTTTGAGCTCCTCCATCATGGGTACTGGAATGGTACGTACTGGCTGTGATGGTGGCTTATGCCCAGGTTCAATGTTGATTCGATGATAACCACCTTCAAACCGTTCTGGCCTATGACCAGCTGGAAGATCCTCCTGGAATATGTCTGAAAATTCTTCTCTCACTTGATCACGTGCTGCTGTGACCTCGGGGTCTTCCATAGTGGTGTCTGAGTCTGATGCTGCAAAGACCAGTTCACCGTCAACCTCTGAGAGAAAGAAGAGATAAGCTACGGCTTCTTCAGCCGAACCACTGGATCGAATGCGACGAAGATGCTTTCTCATGGTGGTAGCGCTGACCAATTCCATTTCAGGAAGGTCATCTGAGTCTGGAGTCTGCTCAACTCTGGACAATACTGTGCGAATACTGGAGCCTGATGAATGCTTCCTAGTGATCGTCAGATTTTTGGTCTGAAAGTCAATGTGTGGATTCCTCCTCTCCAACCAATATTGACCCAGAATGACAGTGAATGGTTTCATGTCAATGATGTAGAAATCTTCTGTATCCTTATACTTGCCCAACGAAAATCTAGCCTTGGGAAGATAGGATGTGCATGGTAGTTGGCTTCCTCCAGCCAATCCCAATGAAAATGATGAAGAATCTGTGGGAGCTATACCAAGCTGAGCAGCGAACTGTCTGTCGATGAAAGACGATGTGGCTCCTGGATCTACCAAAATGTGAGTACTCTGTCCATAAACTTTCCCTTTATACAACAACAGCTTCTTCTGTGATTTCAGCTGTGCTGTTTGAGACTGCATCTGTGCGATGTGTTCTGTGGGATTGTCCATCTGCTGAAACTGCAATGTCAGACTGGAAAGGACTTCTTCTGAGATACTCTCAATCCGGCCATTTGCTTCAGTGGCATCTTCAGGCTGATCTACCCTCGGGGTGCTCTCAACACCGGTACCTGCGCAGTACCCTGAGAGTTTCCCTGAGGAGCTGGAGCTGATGAAACTGGATCTGGAGTTGCAACTGCTGCATTGATGCTGTGCCGACTCTTCAGTTCCTTGACCAAGGTGTTGATCGTATTGATGAGTTTGCCAGACCCATCCTTAGCACCCTGATTCTTCTGTGGCTGTCTCTGATTCTGAAAAGGATTCTGAGCTGGTGGCTTACCCTTGATCTCCTTTCCATCATTGGTCCTGGTGGCAAAACAATCCTTCTCAATGTGACCAACACGACCACAACGATTGCAGGTCTTATCATTCTGTGATTTTCCTTTTCCTTTTCCTTTGCCCTTGCCTTTACCACCTTTTCCTTTGTTCCGATTCTGATTGGAGTTCTGACTGCCACTCTGATTCCAATTCCGATTTCTGTTGACAGTTCTGTCATATGGCTTCTGGCCACGTCCTCTGTCCTTATCCTTCTTGGATGGACCTCCAGATGACTGCTCCTTCTGACCCCGATAGTGAAGGGTTTCTGATTGCTTTGAGTGAATGACGTAGTTCAAATCAAGCAATATCTGTGTGGTTTCTTGCCACGACAGATTGTTCCTCTGCTCTTCTGTCAGGTATCTGAGCTGGAACTGTCTGCGGAGATCAGAATCCATACTGGTGACGAATTTGTCCTTTATTAGCACATCATTTAAATCAACTGCTGCTAAAGAAGCCAGTGATGTAAATGTGCGCAAATAATCTGCAAAGGTTTGGGTTCCTTGAGTCAGTGCCATTAGGTGTTTCTTGGCTACTGATCTCTTATGAGGATTAACAAATTGTCTGAGGAACGTCTGTCTGACCATCTCATAAGTGGCATATGGTTGTTGTGCCAAGACCTGGAAATAGAGTCTGTCGTTATTCTGTATGAGAGTAAGAAACACTGTGATCAAATCCTTATCATTGACACCTGGATAAGTGAACTGGAAATATCTGTCCACTGTATCCAACCAGACCTCTGCGTCCTGTCCTGATTCGAATTCCCTAGGTGGTGTCATTTTCACCTTGGGGACCAAACTGGGTGGAGCTGGTGGAGCTGGTGCTGGTACTGAATCTGCATCTGGGTCTACAAAGACCATCGGAGGACTGTCTTCTGTATACTCTGCTTTTGGTGCCTGAGGCTCATTGGCAGGATCCTTGTACCGGCTCATATCTGGTTTCATGCGACTGACATTATCATAATAGCCTATGTGGTAATATCTGGTTAGTGTATCGGCATAACCAGCAATCCACTTTGGAACCTTAAACCGACTGTATGCATCGTATGAACCAAGTATGTCGAAAAACCAAGTCGAATGATCTGGGTTGATATCAGGAATCTCATGCTCTTCCTCTTCGATAGTAACCATCTAAAAACAAAACACAGCACAAAAATACCTTCAGCTAATTGTCTAACTGAGTGTGTGTGATTTATATGTTATATATGGTATATCGGTATGTTTACATACATGTATTATATTCGTACATAATAATGAGGTAAGTATATATATATATCCACCTTCTTCCCCCCTCAAGGAAGTGTGTGATATAGTGGCAGTTGTCAATTGCCAATACCTCAAAATAGCATGCATTCCTTATAGGAATCATCTGCCACAGTTCTTGGGTTGTTGCCCGATCCATAATCATGTTTGTGTCAAAAACAGCATGATATGTTAATGCTAAATACGAAGTTTATCGAAATTATAGTGGTATTTAGGGCATATATAGTTACAGTGGCCCTTATACCCCATAATGTGATTAGGGTGTTACATGGTATCAGTAACCCTAATATAGGTAAAAATAAGCAGTATAATGTTTTTGCAAAGATTTTTAAGCAAAACTGCATTTAATACCTACATGAATGTAAGGTGGTTTTCAGGAGGTACGTTACACCCCTGTTACACACATTTAATTTTAGGGTGTTACAGGGCGTTACACATGCTGCATAAATCAGGGATTGTTATTTGATAGGTAAATATTCATTTTAGCAAAAAAATCAATCCGAAATTTTCAAAATGTGTTTTACGCACAGCATTTTGAGCGATTTATTGTTACAGCAATATGTATACCCCTACATATTCCACACCCAATATCTAGGGTGTTACACGAGATATGACATGTGTCATTATGATTTCCTGATACCTCAATAGGTATAAAATCATAATTTCAAATAAAATGGGCACACATTTTTCATTTTGAAATCATGCGTGGAGCATTTTTACCCATTTTACAGCTTTTTCAGCTATCTAAAATATTGCCTCGGTGACATATCTCAGTGTATATGTGGAATGTAAAGTACAGAATCACTGGAAGGAACTTCACGTTTGCACATGACAAATTTCATAGCAAATAAGTGAGTTGTGCTGTATATCAACATTTATGGTTGACAGCATTCTGGGTTTTACTGATTCAAACCCATGCACAGCAAATGTGCTTTTCTGATTATGTATAGATTTATCAACTTAAGTGGGAACATCCATTCAGGAACATCCACTTCAGTGATATTTGTCAACCTATGATTTGTTCTGAGCATAGGTCTGTGCTTTTAAGATTTATCAAAGTGATATATCTTATTTAGAACAAATCTGGACTTTGCTGGATATAATCACAGCAACTTGACACAGCACATTTATATGTGTGTATTGTAACACTATTGTCAGATATCATGTAAATACTGATCTGTGTGTTGCATGCAATTGATCTGATCAAGTCTGATTCAACTGTCAATATGCAACGTAGTTGTTGTAGTTGCTCCAGCGATGATATGTGGGATGAGACGAGTGGACTGCACCCAACAGTTACCAGCTGTTTTATGGGTGCAGTATTTTGCCTTCGGGTCTGGAGATAACTCCATCCAGCCCTACAGCATGTTGTCTTATCCTGTTCCCTTATGTATCGCCATCATTGACACTTTCCACGCACATGTGTTTGGAAAGTGGTATCCATATTACCATATACAATATAGTTGATCTATTCACTCTGAGTCAGTGAATCTCAACATGTATAATGAATGCTAGTGTATGTGCAGTGTGTAGTACTGCTGATTAGTACTTATGCCAGTGTGTGTGTGTGTTTACTTGTACACACTTTGCAGGATATGTTCTGGGTATCACAATATCCTAGACAATTTATCATGCAAGACAGTCAGCATACCATGTACTGATTACATCTAACATGATATATCAAGTTTAGGGATCATTGTAATTTCATGCTAATCTCATTACAAAATGAGTTGCTGGATAGATTTTACATGAAGCTCAGGTGAGCATTCCATCCAGTAATCCACCATAGAATGTACATGTGATCTGGAGAGCATCTCGGCTCCACCAGGACATGACAAACTAATTATGGTGTTAAGACTACTTTCAGGCACCCTTTGCTACATGGATTCGAATATAGACTAACATTCACTGCAATATGCTTATGCTCTATGTACTACAGCTGGTATCGTGATCAAGCTGTACAGTATAATAAAGCATGTACAATTCACAATCAATGCAATCATTCAGCATAAGATATGTGCATGGTATAAAAGTGTATGCACTGCATGTTGATGATTGCTGTGAGTGAAATAAGTGCATGTGTGTGTGTGCTGATCCGCACACACATGTTGTGAACAGATCATTGTGCTGCTAATAAGCATAATGCTGATGATTAAAGTATTTGTGCAGTCATCAGAACACTTTGGAATTTGCTGCAGTATGATAATAATACATTCACAGCAACATAGTGGTAATGTATCCAAAGCAGTATGTATCCACAACATAACGATCATGTGTCCACAGCATTCCTGCATGTATACAATCATTCTGCATATGATTTCGACGCGCGTATACATATGTGCTTCTCACTGCATGTAAACACATCAAAAATTGTACGCGCTAAAATCGAGCGTTCTTCGCATGTGACGAAATCATGAAGAACGTATATCGTGCTGACAGGCCATAAATCATTGTACGCGCTGGTATTGTAAACAATGCGAAGGAATTATTTGCAAAAATCGCCGATGTACGTCGCATACGAATGCGAGCGCGCTGCTGATGAAAAGCATGTATTGTCGTCGCCATTCATCAGCGCATGATACGAGCGCTGACATGTATACGAATCAAAATTCTGTCGATGACCACTATGTAATATATCATTCTGGACAATTTTCGAACGTGATTCATACAAGCGCGCGCATGCTGCGATTCACTTCTGTAAAAATATGCGACCATCGCGCATGCTGCCATCTGCAAATTAGTGACCATCGCGCATCAACATGTATGAAGCCGTACAAAAAGCAATTTAGTGCAATTATGAAAATCGTGATACTGCGCTGATGATTTTCCGCGCGAAAATGATTTCGCCGCTGATTTATCGCATCTGCGAACATGCATACATTTGCGAA
This sequence comes from Cymbomonas tetramitiformis, assembly GCA_001247695.2. Lineage (NCBI taxonomy): Eukaryota > Viridiplantae > Chlorophyta > Pyramimonadophyceae > Pyramimonadales > Pyramimonadaceae > Cymbomonas > Cymbomonas tetramitiformis. The sequence continues at coordinate 9,488 of LGRX02000813.1, forward strand.
CCATTTATGCGAATACGTTTCATTGCTGCGCCGATGTATGCCATGTGCACACCTTATCGCGTATATGTGCGATCAGCTGTTTCTGCGTGTGCGCTGCGAAAAATCTCCTCGCGCAATCTCTGCGTTGTCGATATGCGAGCGTATATTATTCGAGCTGCAGATATTCAATATTACTGCGAGCGCTGTCGCTTATGCGCCCACCTGCAAACCTGCGAACAATATGAAATATGCTACGTCTATCGCTGCACCCACTTGAGTTCTCGAGTATCGTGCCTTGACGAGTTTCTTTTAGAATACCATCTGATACGGCGAGATAAACAGGCGCCGTGAATATATTAGCAGTATACAAATAAACACTGCAAAGTTGGACAGCAATGCAAGTGTACGGATGAGCGGGTTTGTGAGTGCAGTCTCTGTAAGAAGATCTGCTGAAGCACAACGCTTCCTCACTTTTGTACCATACGTCTCCCATCATCTTAGATGGTACCGCCATTGGGTTGTGAACCCGAGACGTAGGTTGAACGACCAGCATAGTAATAACGACTAGTTCGTTCATGCTGCGCATGCGAGTTCCGCGCATGCTGAAAGCCAAGATGGTTCTTGTTTGTATTCAAGATGTATCTTTGCTTTGCCTCTTCGAGTTCGACATACGAACTCTCGATGACAGGGATGCCTGATGATATGACATTATCATCTGGCGACATGTACAGTCATCGTCGACCGTACTCACGACTGTCATATTAATATATGACGCGACTCGACATGTACAGTCATGATCGACCATACTGTCGACTGTCATAATAATATATGACACGACCGACTGTCATAATAATATATGACATGACATGGTATGGCATGTGTGACAGGTATGACACGTATGACATGTATGACACATATGTCATCGGTCATGACCCTAACAGAATGACATGTCTGACAGGTATGACACGTATGACATGTATGACACATATGTCATCGGTCATGACCCTGACACATCACGAGTTAGCTAGTAACTAGAAAACATTACATTTCTCCTAGCCGCCTGCCCGGGAGTACCGGCTGGCCCTGCAGTGCACCTCCCATCTTCGGGGTGAGGTGGTGTCATGGGAACATTGACTTTCACCCCCCATAAGGGGGGAGGTCTGTGGTGCCCTGTGTCACCCCTCGCCTGCTCGGCGGATGTCACTTGCAGTGCCTGCTGTTTTCTCCGCTCGTGTGTCACGGTCCGTCCGCCAGCTTAAACTCAACTATCTTTTAGTTTAACCCGACTTTAGACGAACCGAGAACCCTATCTCACTGTGCTTTTACACTCAGCTGAGAGTATATTTATTGGCATATATCTACTTTCCTATAAGATCGCCTCCACCTACCGGTCGCGGCCTCCTTCCCACTCTCAACCCCCTTGCGTCTAGCCTATGCAAACCGCTTTCCCTCCAGTCACCCCCAAGGGTGTCATATGCTATGGGTTTGAGCCCGCCGACCCCAACCCAAATATAAAAATAAGTGCGGCCCCGGCAAGATATGCTATGAGGTTCTCCATCCCGGGGGGGTTGGATTTGACCCCCTGTCTTGCCAGGGTGTAGTTTTCCTACTGCGCCTCGACGCGTGATTCGTCCGTTGACGTGTTTCTACGTCCTTGTCTAGAACTATGGCTCTAGAATCTTGAATTGTGAAATTTCCGTCGTGGAATTGCTGCAAAAAAAACTACCAGAACCTCTCCGTCTCCCACTATTACTAGAGATAGAACTCACACGACAGAAAGTGAAACGGGCTGTGCGCCATCCGGATCGCCACTCGACTCATCGGATGTCATGCGGACCACTCCACTGACTGACAGTGTCACCCACAAAACCGCATTTCTATCATTTGCTAGTCCCTTTTCTGTTGGATTGAGGAAAGATCGTACAGCATTCCATTCGATTGCTTTGAAGTTGTCGGGTTTGGGAGCTACCTATTCGCATTTTTGGCTGCGCACATGATAAAATAATTTGTGCTTGAAGTTGTCGTCTCTGGTTCACTTTGGACATGGATAAAAAACAGCAAGAAACGCACATGTTGCAGTTTCAGAACCAGAAGTTGTCGACCCAGGTACTCAACTAGAAAGTCTTTTGCTTGCATGACTTAAAGTTAGCTTCGTGGTCTGCAGCTCTGACTTTTGTATGCTTCGTTGACAGCTTGAGGTTCAGCGAACCGATATAACTCGTCTGGAAGGGAAAATATCTAGCTTGAAACAAAAGCAAGCGAGCTATGAAGATAATTTGGGTTGTGTGACGCGGTGCGTTTTTCTTTCTACGCACAGTGAACGGTTCAGCGTTATGTATGTATTGCTGGGCTTAACGCAATAAGGGCGTGCATTGCAATGTGAACTAGGGCTTGGCTTTCTCACGTTTCTAGAGTCGTAGCTCAAAGCGCGCGTTGTCAAAGCGCAAGTGTTTGTATCCCGGATGATATGTGCATCTTATTATTTGTCCTGATTTGTTTTTGATGTACCATCTAGATCCATCTCGCTACCAGCCCGTTTTCACTCGCTCACACAGTGCTCGCGCTTACAGGCTCTGGCACCAACTCAACGACGACCTCCAACTTTTATGTGTGAGGTCAGGGGCCGATGACTCGCAACCTCTTGCTGTTCGCTCAGGTAAAACCTTCGGTTATCATATGAGACTGCTGATGTGGTTGATCGGTGCAATATGGCCCAGAATGCTTTTGGCTTATTTATCTTACGACTAAGGCAAGTGGGCGTGTTTTACAACCGACGTGACTCTTAGCGTTTCACACACGATCTTGTCAATACCTGAGGGCATACAGATTGCACAGTGCCTCTTCAACACTTGTTGCGAAAGGCTGCTATCTTTGTGCCACAAGGGGACTCTATGGATGCCATGATCTAAAGTAGAATACTCCTTAGTCCCCTTCTGCGTAAGCACTATGTCTTTGTTCGACTTTCCAGTTTTTAAGGGATCCAAGCTAGTCCATATGTCATTTACCCGGGAGATGGGGGTTGGATGAAGCACTTGTGTCAGGCAAGGCAAACTCGACCGGTCACTCCGAGGATCCCTTCTTAGCGTGTCTTCTGAAGACCGTCGGAGAGACGTACCCCGACGGTTCAGATTCGGAGAACGAGGACGCGGAGCATGCACCGCGCCTTGACGAGACTTTAAAGAAACACTGCCAATCGACAAAATCTCTTCTGGTAAAAGTGCTTCAGTCGATCGATGCCCAGCGATCTCGCACAGAAGAGTTGGCGGCATCTCTGCGGTCGGAGTCTGGTGAAAGTGCTTTGCAGACGCAGGTGAGTCGCATCTGGCTACTAATATCCTCCAGCGTTGTGTTCTCCAGCGTTCTATGATCCACTCACGCTGCATAGATTCTGGACATGCCACCGTGTAGAAACTTTCTCTCTGGTTATGAAGCAAACTGTCTGAAGCTACTTTTCACTTCCCTTCCTCACGGTCGGTTCTGGACGAAGTGGCAAGCAAGGTCATGCAGTGACGGAGCAGCGGGGTAGCTCCGCGGTGTAGCCCTCACTGTTCTCGTCGCATTGCCTGACTACCGTAGTGCTCGCAGAACGCGAAACTTTCAAAGGAAATTTCTCAAGTCAGAAAGACAGCGGATTCCTTACATGCACGGCATAGCATTTTCACTGAGAAGCTGGACAAAGCGGAAACTCAGCACTTGAAAGATGAGGCGCGCATGGAAGAGCTGACAGGTGAGCTTACACTGAGCGGCGGTCTTTGCATGTTGTACCGCTTTTGGCACCAACGATCGTCACTTTTATGTCCAATGCTTATGCCGGTTTTTCTGCAAGCACGCCTGTCGATTTCGCTTTCGTCAAAAGCTTCTTCCCCTCGGCAGTCTCTCAGATGGGAAACTTGCTTTGATTTCGGAGGCTTGGAAGCTGGTGAGAAGAGAGCTGGTGGCGGAGCTTTCGATCAGGTGAGATGGACAGCGTGGCAATGGAGCTCAAGCAGACTCAGAGAAAGCTGGCCACTGCGCAGCAAAAAGAGGAGGGTAACGCTGTGCCCCAGATGCCACGAACCAACTCCGCTCCCGTTGGGGCGACTCCGGCTGCACAGGCTGTGGATACCTCCGCCATCCAACTGCAGCTTGTCAACTTGACAGCCGAGAAAGAACACGCAGAGCAGGTGAGGAGCAGAGTTAGGTTCCTCTTCTGTTAGCTCCTGTTCTTCCCCGCCGATTTTAGGTTTGGCATATACCTGGCCTGTGGACGGCCCTGGTGACTTGCTGACGGGACAGAGCCACTTTGGACACACTCCTTCACCATCGTTGAATGAAGTGTTATAACGTCCACACGAGCCCAGCACCTCAGAACTCTATGAATGTAGTTTTGGTTCACACTCACGAGGCCTGCGCCTCATAAGGTCAGGTGAGGGGAATTTGGAGAGATAGTGGCGTGCACATTGAGGGGTTGGGACGAGGGAGATCAGAGGGACGGAGAGCGGCGCGCACCACACGGACCTGGGATGAG